>CATIWR010222594.1:0-33710 GCA_949677035.1 Omphalea diandra | reverse complement strand
TCAAATAGGTTTTTACTCAAATTGAAATTAAATATTTTTCATTGAAGTTTAATTATCAATATATATATATATATATATATATATATATATATATATATATATATATATATATATATTAAAATTATATATATAATTTTTATATTTTATATTTTTTATATATCTGTGAGAAAAAAAAAATAATTATTAACATTGATGAAAAAAAATATATATATATATATATATATATATATATATATATATATATATATATATATATATATATATATATATTATAATATTATATATTATAATTATATTTTATATTGAATTGATCACTATGATAAAAAAAATTAATTAAATAATATACAATTACATTAGAGATATGATAGTAATTTAATCTAATTTCTATGAACTATTTTAAGTATAAACTAAATATATTAACTTTGAAATTTTTAAAAAATTTAATACCCAATCAAACACAAAAATATTATATTTTAAAAATAAAAAATTATTTTAAAAAAAAAATGATTCTAAATAAAAATATTAAATTTCAGCTATCAAACGTCCCTAAAAGGAAAATCATAGCTAGAGAAAAAATAAAATAAAATAATATCCATTTGCTATATGAATTGTTTTTTTTTTTTTTGGGTTCATAACTAATTATTAGGATCAAATGACAGGGACTTTACCAAATCAACTTTAAACCTTAATGCCCATCCATATGACTACTAATTTTAAATTTATTGAACAACCTATTGAAAGACTAAATTTTAGATTCATAACTAATTGTAATTAAAATATCCTGTCAAAATATTTATCAATAAGAAATATTCTCACAAATTATAATCGATTATTTTGTCTATATATATATATATATATATATATATATATATATATTTGATAATAAATAAATAAATAATATTAAGTTTTTGATAAATTATTTCTAATTGTTGCTATTGATTCATAATATGAATAAGAACATATATTATACTATTTTATATATCATACAAAATTGAATTAAATTAAAATATAATAAAATAAAATATTTTCCACATATACTTGTAAAAAAATTTAAAAAATTAAAATATTATAATTGTTAGTTTATATTTATAAAATTTTAATAATTATTTCTTGTTAGTGTTAATTAGTGTGTCTATATATATATATATATATATATATATATATATAGCAATTAAACTATCTTATGTATAATTTTTTATAAAACTTATACAATAATTTATAATAAATTATTTTATGCAAATAATTAAAATATTATAATTTGTATTTTAGTAATTGAATAATCAAATTTTAAGAATAATAATAGAATAAAAATAATTTTAACTTTTTTAATTATTATTATAGTGGTTTAGGAAACTTCAAAATAAAAGTTGATAAAAATAACAACTAACTAGAGTTATATTAACTAATAATTGTTGTTTTATATAGCTTACTAAATAAGATTTTATCAACTATTGAGTGAGAAACATCTAATATTTATTGGGTGAGAAAAAAAAAATTTCATCTAATATTTATTGGGTGAGAAAAAAAATTTTTATCTGTTACATCTAGCTATTATATCAAATACCTTGTTGAAGTTGGAATGTGGATAGATAGAGTTATGAATGAAAAATTGGTTCAAACTAAATTAAATCGAATCAGATTAAAAAATCAAAAATTGAATTTTGAAAAATATACAAATCGAACTGAACCAAATAAATTTATAAATCATATTAAATCAAATCAATCTAGTTTAGTTTAAACCAAATTGTTTTAAAAACTTATTTTTCTAAAATATTTTTAATTTAAATAATAATTTTTATAATTTATTTTAAAATATGTTTAATATAAATGATATGTTTTTAAATGAATTTTATATATTATTCATGTAAATAATGAATTTTAAATATGATTTAATTATTTTGATTTGATTTAATTTAGGCTCAATGTAATTTGATTTAATTTTATTAAAAATTTGATCGGTTCAGTTCAAGTAAATTTTTTTACTTAAAAATTAAACTGAACTAAATTAACTAAAATTTTTTAGAAAAAATTAAACCGAACTATAATTATATTTAAATAAAATTAGTTCAGTTCGATCAATTTTTTTATTTTTTTATTGAATAGTGCCCACTCTATATAGAGTTGTTATTTTCTATCCAATCCAAATTCACCCAAAAAATAATTTAAACTTGATCTGAGTTTGAAAAAATTCAAAATGGCTCGATTTAAAATTTTTAGGTCAAACTTTGACCTTAATCTGATCCATCTAAATATGATCCAAAATAATTTGACTCGACTTTTATTTGAATTAACTTGAATTTGATTTATTTAAATTATTATGTATTTTAAAAATAAAAAATTATTTTAAAATAAGTCAAAATTATGAGTAGTTCTCTTTAATCCAAACTTAAGAAATGATACAAACTATTTTCTATATCTTAATATGATAACTAGATCTAACTCTACTTAAACCCTCCTGGTCCAAACCAATTGCAAATTTAACATTTTTATATTTTTCCTTGAAATTAATTATTTTTTCTACTTAATTACAAGAATTTTTTTTTTTTGGTCTTCATAACTATTAGTTGTTGATCACTTGTAGCTTTGAAACAAAAATGAATTATAAATATAATATTAATATTTTATTTTTATAATACATAATTAAGATATATTATTAATTTCAATTTCAAAAATTAATTTTGATTAATTATTTATCATTTTCAAATAATTGTGTATCATATAATTAAATGTTAGTACTTTATATTATGTTACAGAAAACTGTCATATTAAAAAATTCTAAATCAAAATTTAAAAAAATTAATTGTCATATAAAAAGACATTCTAAATTAAAAAAATAAAAAATCTAAACAGTAAAAATTGTAAATAAAAAGCTAAGATCATATAACAAAAAATTAGAAAAATTTTAAAAGTGAAAATTCTAAACAACTTGTAATTAAAAAATTATAAAAACCTAAAAAGTAATAATTTTAAATAAAAAAGTTAAAATTTAAATTAATTCCATTGATTATTCAAAATTTTGAATATATAAGGGTTAGTGGCTGAATAATAGAACATTAAGAATTACTTTGTTTAAGTTTAATAATTTTTATCTTAAAATTTTGTAGCATAAGATTGAAAGTACAAATTAATAAATAATCATTTATTATAATTATCTTACATATGTATATATAATTTATAGCCACATATTAATTTTATTTTTTATCGTAAAATACATAATATTATTTATTTGATTGATTACTAAAATTATTTCATTTAAATTTAATAAATTTTCTCTTTAAATTGTGTCATATAAGATTGAAAGTAGAAATCAATAGGTAATCATTTGTTACAACTATCTTCGTACATAACTATAATTTTTAAAAATTTTATTTTGTTATTTTATTTACTTGATAATAACTTTTTAATAAAATAATAATTAATCGTTCAATTAATTAATTATTATTTAATAAAATAACTATTAAATTTATTTAAAATTTTATTATTACAATCATCTTGCATAACACATGAATTTACAACTAGTGTTAAACTGAATATTTGATTGTTTACACTTTGATAATATGAAAACTTATATGTGTATTATGTTCAACATATCCCAATACTACAAGAAAAGATAGAAAATAGCAAATAGAAATTAGAGACTAATTAGGTTAATAGTTATGTAGCGACTACATAAAATTTAACGAGTAAATAATGATTGTATAGTCGCAAAATATACGACAACAATGATTAGCTACTAACCTATAGTAGTTATTTAGTCACTAAATAGCGACTACAAATAAAGTAGTAGCTATAAGGAGACAAAAAAAAGTATGAAGTAAAATTTTCCCACTCAGCCCTTAGCAACTACATTTTGGTAATCGCTAAACTTAGCTATTGTACATGGTAGCAGCTAATCAGTCTCTAATTAGCGACTACGTATAGTGTAATCACTAAAAAGCTACTAAAAGTAATGGTCGCTAAGGTAAATAAATTTTTTATAGTTTAGCTACTAATATTTGTTAATCGCTGAATTTAGCTACTGCACCTAGTAATAGCTAATCACTATCTAATTAGTGACTACATATATTGTAGTTTATAGTTGCTAAATAACGACTAAAAGTAGTAGTAGCTAAGGCAAGTAAATTTGTGTAGTTTAGCTACTAACATTTGTTAGTCGCTAAGCTTAGCTACTGCACTTGGTAGTAGCTAATCAGCCTTTAGTTAGTGACTACATGTAGTGTAGTCGCTAAATAGTGACTAAAAGTAGTCGTAGCTAGGCAAGTAAATTTTCTTATAACTTATCTACTAACATTTGTTAATCGCTAACGTTAGCTACTACTTGCAGTAGTAGCTGAGTAATTGCTAATAGCTAAGTAATTATTACTTATATATGTTGTCCCCTGGTGCCTTAGAAAGGGAGGTTGAATAAGGCAATAATAAGTAATAACAATTAAATCTGAGTGCGAAAAGGATGAAAAATCAAAACATAAGATTTGTAGAGGTTCAACATAACTTGCCTACATCCTCTCCTCTTGTATTTTCATTAGAACATTCACTATCTTGATATAGCTCAAGGTGCTATTAACAAATTATACACAAGTAAGTCTTTAGGCACTTACTAAGCCTTTACAAGTGATAGATTTTTAGGTTTTATCAACCTCTTACAAGTAGATCACAAAGACTGCAAATCTTAAACCAAAGTAGTTTCTATGTATTACCTTAAACCTTTCACAAGATTCAGTTTTTTAAGGTTTCCTAATCTAAAGTTTCCTCAAACTTAATACACAAATTAAGAAAGAGGAAAAACTCTTTGACTTAAGCAATAATGATATTAAAAGTACTTCTCATAAAGTATACTTGATGAGGTTAAGAATGTGAAGAAAATTTCTAGAAATCTTATCATTTAAACTTTGTTTTGATGATAACTTTTGCAAGCTTTGAATAATGAACTTTTTTTTATTGCTAGATTACTCACCTTTTTTATTAAGAAAATATTTCACAATAGAATACTCGCTTAGTGGAATAGTTCTCTATGTATTTTTATTAAGAACGGGTCCTTGTATACTATTAACAAAGAACTAGTCATTAGAGACAAAGCCTTCACTTCACATTAAGCCTAAAATCAAGAAACACCCGTCGAGACAACCTCACACCCATTGCTAAGCAATCAACCATCATTGATTTCACATAAACAGGTGGTTGTCAATTAAAATACATCTTCAACAGTCATTTGCGTTAACGAAATGCCTGTTGGGACTAGCAGTTAGAGAGATCTTGACTCAAGGCTCCTCCTTTGACTTTTACAAAGGCTTAAATCACTTTTTTCTTTAATGACCATTGGATAAAAACAATGGTCATTACTTTTAAACTTCAATACTCTTTGGAGGAAGATCAATGCCTATTGTTGATTTTTAGAAAGTATGAACTAAATGCTCTATTTTCAAGGTCTACTAAAGGCTCTAGCACCAAGACCACCTCTAAATCCACTCCTAAAGGAATATGACATTAATGCATACTGTGTTTTTCATTAAAGAGCTAGGCACAACACTAATGACTGTTATAGGGTGAGGCATGACATTCAAGATCTCATTGATAATAATACAATTATTTCGCCTAATGTTGGAATACCTAGTATAAAGGGAAATCCTCTCTAACCTATTGTAATGTTCTACCTCCCAACCAAGGGACATTTGTGATAGATTCTAGAATTCCTAAGAAAGTAGTTATGGCTACCATTGAAAAGGTACCAAAGAAAGTTATAGTTATAATTTGTGCCATTAATCCTTGGGAGAGCTCAAATGAAGAAATAACAGATGTGAAGAGGAAAAGGATGAACAAGTTATGAAAGAAAGTGATAAAGAGAAGAAAGATGAACAAGTGAACCATGTGACTCAAAACGAAAAGTACTACCCTAATAGAGAAGCTCCTAAAGAACCAAGAGATGAGAAAGAATCAAATAAGCTTACAGTGAAGCAAGAGGAAGAGGATAAACCTATTCTGAGGTAGTTAAAGAAGAAGCCTGTTCATATTAGTGTATGAGAGTTGCTCGTCACTTCCCAAGAGCATAAGAAAGCCATGGTAAAAGCTCTATCAAATTTGGTCATCTCTAGGGAAGCCACAACAACGGATGTTATTGCTTTGGTCACCCATTAAGGGAAAATGCTTTCTCTGATGAAGACCTGCCACTAGAAGGAAGCAATCGTAATTTTGCTTTGTTCATAAAAGCTAAGGTGAAAGGGAAACACACTTCATGCGTGATGGTTGATGATGGATTTAGATTAACATTTGCCCTTTGAAGTTACTGTATAAGTTTAGGGTGTCAGAGAAAGACCTAAAACCATTACATAATATCATTTGAACCTACGACAATAATAGAAGGCCAGCTACTAGTGTATTCAAAAATCATGGTGAAAATTAGGATTGTTGAAGTGATGATGGAGTTTATGGTGTTGGAAATTCCCATCACGTTTTCAGTACTACCATAAATGCCATGGTATCACTTATTGAGAGAAGTATCATCCACGATGCATTAAAAAGGTTAAGATTCCTTACAAGGGTAAAATGGTGACTATTTGCACAAAAGTTGGGAAAATTGTGTCAACATTGAGTGTGGTCATCTGGCATCTTAGAGGTTTTGAGTCACTAAAGTCATAGACAAGTGGGTTGAGCCAAAGTGATGGGTATCATAAAGAATATAAACTTTCTACCAGGTCAAAAATTAGGGAATAATTCTATAGGTGTGCCAGAGTTTCATAAGATTCCAACTCAAACTACTTGAAAAGGACTTAATTCTGAGAAAGGAATAAAGTTAAAAGTAAGAGATCTCTATGTTTTTTTTTTTTTTTGTATAATTTCTTCATGAAAGAAGGGGAAGTAGCTGGAGAAATCGAGGAAGTGACCACTAATAAAGATGAGAAGCCACTAGGTGACAACACTATGGATGACCTTGATAAGATATCTTTCAGATAGGATTTGGAGAAACAAGTTATTTGAATTATAGTGATTCATCAAATGAGGATGATAAGAAAAAAAAGGAAGGTAAACAAATTATGGATGAGAAGAGTACTAAAAAATCAGATTAGGCTATGGTTTTGTATAGCCCTCCTATCATTTGGTTGTGGAAGGATAAATGGAAGGTATCTGAGGAAAAACATAAGTAGTATTTTCTAAACTAAGAGTTTTAGGCTACAAGCGAAGATATTATAAAAAAAAAAAAGTCTAGGATGATTATTCAAGATTCACCTCTTGTGGATCCAAAATGGGGATAGACCAGGCCTTACAAATTCACAGAAGGCAAGTACAATAGGATGAGCTTAGCATATATTGAGATTGTGATTGTAGGCTTTATTGAGGATATGGGTGAAGCTAATAAAGCATGGGGTCAAGAACCAGACATTTAACAACTTGAGTTGGAAAGAGTGGCCCTTGAAGAAAGTTTTATGAAGGTTGAGTTGGGAGAAAGTTATATGGAATAAGACTTCGAACAGGTGGTGAAAGCTATGACTGGTGTAGAATCTAAACAAGGAAGTAGTACTAAATAGGTTGGTGACTCAAATTTCACTCAAGTGACTGATGAAAAGAAGGTTATAAAGGAAAAGAAGGCTTATGCTGAAGAGTCTCTCGCCAATCTACTTGAAGAGACTACTTTTCTTGATATCAATGATGTCTTTATCTCTAGTCTTTTTAAAGATGATGATGTATTTATTTCCAAGTTTAAGGAAAAGAATGATCAGTCTACTTACTTCTGTGATGTGTTTTGTGGTGGTAGTATGTGTAGCATGCATCATTTCATGGGCATATTTAATATTAATTCGTAGTGTATCACTGCATTTAATCTTGGCACATAGGAAAATATAAAATCTTACTTATTGTCAATGATGTCATACCAGAATAGTGGAAAAAGTTCAAGTAGTTGCTTAGAAAGTATCAGAGCTTCTTTACTTGGACATATGAGGATATGCCAAGGGTTGACCAATGAATAACCGACTTGACTTATCCATATATGAAGCTAATATAGCAAAAGCTTAGAGGAATGAGACAAGAGTGGGCTCAACTGGTTAGAGAAAAAGTGGCAAACTACTTGAATGCAAAGTTTTTGGAAATAGTTGATTAATACCTCAAATGGTTAGGCAACATAGTGTCGATGCTGAAGAAGGATGAAAGAGTAAGAATGTGTGTTAACTATAGGGACCTGAACAAGGCCTGCCTAAAGGATGGCTTTCCTTTGCCTCACGTTGATGTGTTAGCAGACAACGCTATGACATGTGTCATGTACTCCTTCATTGATAGGTTCTCAAGCTATAATCAAATCCTCATAGCAATAGATGATAACCATTCTCTTTCATAACTTGATCCACAAAGACGTAGAGGCATACATGGATGACATGATAGTGAATTCATAAATGAGGGAAGGACATTTTGATGCCTTAGAAAAGTTCCTAAATAGGGTCAATTAGTAAAACCTAGGGTTGAACCCTAAGAAGTGAGTGTTTGGAGTTACATCCGATAAGTTGTTAGGACATATAGTGAGTGAAAAAGGTATTGAGGTAGACCCAAGTAAGATAAAAGCCATTTAGCATATGCCCACTCCTGAGATGGAAAAGGAAGTTTAAAGTTTTCTAAGCTGTCTCAAGTAAATTAGCAAGTTCATAGCAAGGCTTACTCCCATTTGTGAGCCAATTTTCAAGTATTAAGGAAGGACCGACCCATGAAGTGGAATGAATAATGTCAAAAAGCTTTTGAGAAGATTAAGGAGTACCTAACCAACCCACTAGTATTGAAACCCCCAAAGTCGAGAAAACCCTTGATTTTGTATCTCATAATATAAGAAAACTTTGTAGGGACAATGTTAGTTCAGAGGGATGAGACAAGAAAGGAACATGTACTATATTACCTTAATAAGAAGTTTTTCCCCTAAGAAAAGACATATAACTAGGTGGAGAAAACATGTTTGACATTAGTATGGGCCACACAAGAGCTGAGACATTATTTTCAGTCATATTATATTAAGGTTATTTTGAAGCTTGATCCTGTTAAGTACTTGCATGAGGCTCCTTCCATGACTAAAAATGTGGCAAAATGGCTGATATTATTGATAGAATTTGACATTAGGTATGTGATTAAGAAGGTGATCAAAGGGTGAGTAGTCATAAAATATCTGGCATAACAGCCTTTTGAGGAAGGAGAATTTAAGCTTCATTAATTCTTAGATGAAGTGTTAGGGGCAACTGAGCCTCAGGGTTACAGGATGAACTTTGATGGAGTCATGAACAAGAAAGGAATGAGTGTGGGTGAAATTCTGATATCATCAGCAGCAGAGCTTTTCCCTATAGCCATGAAGCTCGACTTCAAGGTGACTAATCACATGAAAGAGTATGAAGCATGTGCACTTGGATTGGAGTTTCTAATGCAAATAAGGGTTGGGATAGCTGAAGTATTTAGGGATTCATTATTGGTCATCTTATAGATAATAGATGAGTGGGAGTTAAAGGAGGATCGATTAAGCCCATATTTGGAACACTTAAAAAGGTTAATGTATAATTTTTAAATGATCTTATTCCATCATTTATCACAAGAGGAAAATGTGATGATTGATGCCTTAAAAACTTTGGTTTCTATTTGGGATGGGCCAAATAAGATGCCAATGAAACCCCTTCTTACACTCTAATACACTACACCCTGTCATGCTAATAAGAAGGTGATACTAGTGTCAGTATAAAACTCTCCATGGTATGATGATGTGTAAAGCTACTTAGAGAGTGGACAACACTGTGATGGGATTGAAAAGAAAGACAAGGATGTGATTTGGAAACTAGAATCATAGTAAAGACGTTATTTTGGAGATTGGACTCACAGTATATAATTTATGGTGGCATGATATAGAAATGAATGTCAAATGGGGTCCACCTGAAGTGTTTAGTCAAAGAGGAAGTGAGTAAAGTTATGAAAAAGGTGTTGGGATTTGTGACCCCTATATGAATAGGAAAATATTGGTAAGGAAAATTTTAAGTATGGGTTACTACTAGATAATTTTGGAGTAGGATTGTATTTAGATGGCTTAAAGTTGTCACAAGTGTTAGGTTCACAACAACCTCAATTACTGCCTCTGATGGAATTAAATAATTTGGTGTTACCTTGGCCACTCACAACATAGGGTATTGATGTGATCAGAGAAATTAGACCATTTTCTACAAGGGGCATAAGTACATTATAGTAGCAATAAATTACTTTTTGAAATAGGCAGAAGCCGAATCCTTTAGTAAGCTAGGGGTGAAACAGATGACTCAATTCATTGAAAAGAATCTCATATGTCATTATGGGGTACTGCACCATATTATGATAAATAATGGAGAACACTTTCAAGCAAAAGTTAGAATAGTCATGGAAAAATACAAAATGGCCTATGATAAGCCATCACTTTACAGGCCATAAGTCAACAGAGAGATAGATATACCTAACAAGAATGTCAAGAATATCCTTACTAAGATGGCAGAGACTTATAAGGATTGGTTTGAGAAATTACCTTTTGCTCTATAGGGATATCAAACTATAGGCAGAACATCGATGGGAATGACCTCCTACTCCCTCGCGTATGGAATGAAGGCAATATTATCGATTGAAGTGGAGATGAAGTCCCTATGAGTGTTAGTCGAGTCAAAGATTCCTAAGTCTTAGTGGGTAAGAAATAGGTTTAAGCATCTATCCCTATTGGATGAAAAAAGATTGAAGATTGAAGGCTCTCTACCATATTTAATTGTACCAGGCTAGGATGGTTGCACTTTAATAAGAAGATCAAGGCAAGCACCATAAGGGTCGATGATTTGATGTTAAAGGCAATCAGACTGCAAACCAATGATCCCCAAGGAAAGTTCAAGTCGAACTGGAAAGGTCTTTATGTGGTTAAGCAGATTTATTCAGGTGGGCTGTGAAGTTGTCAGATATAGATGGGAATGAATTTTTTGAGCCAGCAAACTTAGACAGGCTGAAGAAGTACTTTGTGTAAGAATGTGCGAAAAGAAAAATAAGACCGCTAAGTCAGAAACCCAAAAGGGTGGCTTGGGCAACACATATATATATAAAAAAAAAAAAAAAAGAAAGAAGAAGGAAAAACAAAGAAAAAAGGATAGTCCACTAAGTCAAAAACCCAAAAGGGCAACTTAGGTAAAAATTAGGGCATAAAATATATAACAATTAAAGCAAAAGGTGAGGGAGTGCAATTAACCACTAGGGATACTCATCCAAGGATAACGGGATGTATGATAAAAGTAGAGATGCCATAATGTAGAGTAAGGGACCAAACGAGCTAGTGACATGTAGCAAGGCAATCAAATGATCTAATGTGCCATTATTAAAAGTAATAACCATGCATTTAATTAATATATAATATGAGAAATGAAATGATCCATATTGAGCATGATATAAAAAAGAAACACATTTGCATAATGAAAGTGATCTTAGGCAAACATGTATTTAAACTAGCCTTAATATAAGAAATTTGTTCATGAAAGATCATTATTTGTCATGGTTAATACTTTGATGAGATTAGGAGAGAGTTTTGCAATATTAAGTACCACGTAACTAAGCCACAAAGTTAGCATCATCTTTAGGGTCAGAGTTTTTGATAATGAAGAAGTCATAAATGTAGTGATTCGTCCATGTGGCATCTACCCTATCTAAGAAGCACTGGGTCAAGGGTCCCTCTATAAAGGAAGGGAGGAAAGGAACCTCATTTTCAAGAGCACTAAACTAGCGACGTACCCTAATGAAATCATAGAAAGTACTAGATGAAAGAATTGGGTTGCTTATGTAGTCTCCATAGGCCTCGTGGTAACTCTTGACAGTCTCCACCATGAGTGAATCTAACAAATTCCAAAAACATTAATATGGGACATCCACTCAATCTATTCAGTTTTGGTAGTAGTAGGTCTTGATAGACGATGGTTCAGATGATACTGTAGGTTATAGAGCATTGCAATCACAGTGGGAATAACTAGCAAGCCCAATCTATCATGTAGCCATATCTAATAATAACCAAAAAAATAATAAAAAAAGGATGAATAAAGGTTTATTAGATTGAAGACCCAAACAGGTCGCTTAAGGAAAAAAATGAGTGGCCTGATGGATTAAAAACCTATAAGGGCAGTTCAAGCAAAAGTTAGGATAAAATAAAAAATAAAAAATATGCATAAAAGGTTGCAAGCAGGGTTCACACTTGAAGTAGTAATGGACTCCAATTGGAAGAGTCATTAATGCTAGGAACACCTTATCTAAGCCCATAATGGTCTCATCTAAAATTATTGAGATGAAATTTTTCCCAAGCTTAACCTTTTTAAAAAGAGGCAAAATTTGCAGATCTATCTCTTTGTCATCTCTCCACAGCAGGAGCTCTCCCATTAGAATTGTCGCTATAATACAAGCCTATATCACATGGGGTTGACCTTAATGGGGTAAAGAAAGAGAAATGAAGACATAAGAATCTTCTCCTCCCAAGAATATACTTAGATACCTCATCATATTGTAGATCGAATAACTCCATCATCTTCCAAATGTGCGGGTAACCTAGAGAAGGCAAAGCATCGATTTGTAGCCATGGCACGATAGTCGAGGATAGTGTTGAATTCTTCTAGCAGGGTATATCTTAGTATTCCCAAATGGAAAGAATTGGTAGTGGAGAAGAGCCTTTAGGTTCGCCCATGGTAGATCAGACCAACTTTAGGGTAAAAGAGACCTCAAAAATGCCTTAGCCATGGTTAGGAATGCGAAAATGGCAAATTTAAGGGTGAAAATCATAGATGGGTATTTATAGAAGAAAGAGAAGGTGTTTAATGCTTGATAGTTGTGAATAATATTGAAAAATTGTATAAAAGTTTTCTATACAGACAAATATTAGTCCATACAGACAACTTGATGGTCTGTACTAGACCACTTTTCTTGCAAAATTCTAGGTAGAGCCTCCTTTACATTTTAAGCTTATTGGTTACTTTGCACCTATTTCAAAGAGTATGTTTATATGTAAATAGACAAAAATACTTTGACCAAGCATTCAAAGTGCAAGTTTAAAAGCTAAAATCAAAATTGTGCATGTATATTAAAAATTTCAAAGTATTACGACAAATGGAGGTAGAGTCACCTCAAATGCATCTTAAGGATTTTAAGTATTCCAACCAATATCCAAAAGACAAGGGCATCAAAAATGGCCCACAAATCTGTCCTACAGTACTAAAAATGTCAACAATATCCAGTAGAAGTATAGAAAGGAAAAAAAATAACGTCCTATAGTCTAAGAAGAATGTCATACGACTCACTTCTCCATATTCCTAAACGTGGTTTTATCCTTGTCTCCCTCCTCTTCCATGCCAATGTTATCATCAGAATTTATAGGCGTCGACGATGCCATCCTCTCAATCAGGGCCTTAGCAGCCACCAACCACTACTCGACATCTTGTAGCTCCTAAGTCAAACGCTGCACCATCTTCTACAAGGAACACAAGGATTAGGATGGATTGAACACTAAACACATGAACACAACCATAAGCATGTATATATAATTAGCATTTGTTGTTATTATCATTAACCTGGACCACCCGAGTCTACTATGTCACCGTCCTCTTCAGTGTGGCAATCAAACCCATTATGGCCTCAACCTAGACATGAGGGGATATATAAAAAATAAAATTATTTCAATAATAATACCTAAATGATAACAAATTACATAAAAGTACAAGAGAAATATACTCACATATGTGGTACTGGTTGACTCGAAAGTGCATGTTGATCGGGTGATCTCTGGTGCCATCATCAACAGGATAGAGATGCCATGTAGGACTAGACCATATTGTTAAGGAATGGGATGAGCTCGCCCACCACTATAGGCTCTAATCCCTTAGGAGAAAAAGTATGAGCCCTCTTACAACCCCGGACAGTAGAAGCAAGCTCCCAAGGTCTCCGCTCAACATACTTCGTAGTCCCTTAATCCCACAAATGCAAGATAGTCTCCTTATATGCCTAGTGTCAAGGGAACTTCTTGATCACCACCTCAACCATAGGGAGTGTCTCGATTAATGCTCTAACCAACCATTCCCTATAGAGGACGTCACTCGCCACTAGCTAAAAGGCTGCTCCCCCGACACAAACTAAAAGGCCACCTAAATATCCTCCTTCTCCGTCATATCCAATTCCTAAAACATGTATGACTATGGACTTCAAGGTATAGGACGAGCATTTAAGCCTATGCGCCATAACAAGACTCGTTCTCTGAGGTACCACTCCTATAGAGCGAGACCAACCAACATCGTTTGTTAGAAAGAGCCTTTGCCTCTACTACCTCTAGTTATTAGGCATTGACAGACCCACTCTAGCCTAGATGTAGCTCCAAAAAGAACAAACAAATGAAAAGCCACTATAAGTATGAAACCAAAATCAATAACTAATACAGGGAACTAGCAACTTCTTTCTTTTATAAGATAACAATACCTGGTCCAATGTGATGGTGTTCAAGTGACCATGCCTGACCTCAAGTGATGACTTGTGGTTGCGAGAGGAGCTTTACCTTGCAAACCAGGGTAGTAGCCCTCCATGTTAGGCAAGGGTTGAAACCCTATAGTAAGCCTATCTCCACAGCCCAAACCACTAAAAAAGAACACAAGATCAATTTGAAGAAAATTGAGAAGCAAATAAGTAGAAAAAATAAAGTAATTTAGGAGGTTACTTCTAATGAGCATGCATCAAGTGCCTCTAATGTAGGACTGGCCCTACTATATCAGTCTAGAAAGTGATTCAAATGCACTATCGCCACAGAACCCTAATCAAAATGACGTATGAGTCCCAAGTCCTCCATCAATAGGAGTAGGCTTATCTCCCATGTCTAACGAATTCGTAAAAAGCATCCCTGATAGACTATGGAAAATAAAGTAGCAGGCCAGTTGGTCCACCACTTTAAGTGGGTTGTCATTTGTAATAGCCAGAGTAGATGCCTTTATGCTAGACCACTTGAATGTGAGACTTCCCTTCGTCCAAGGAATATAATTGAGGAGTCGGAGGACATAATCATGATGAAGCTCTAGGTAGTGCACACCTGGGTCATTGGGAAGGGGATCTCAAATAAGCTAATCCTAGTCAGGTACATGTGCAAAATGTGTGAGACTTGGAACCTCAAGGTTCAACAATGTTCACAATGTTGATAAAAGTATAATGGCTTAACATGTGCATGGTCGTGAGGATATTGAGGATGGACGAATATAGAAAATAAAGATACTAATGTTATGGGCATGTTGACTAGTGTGTCTATGAGCATGATGATTGGACTTTCATTTCTGTAGATAATTACTTAGTTATTGGTGCTAATTTACTTATGTTTAATATTGGGATGGATGACCCACGCGACAAGAGCAAAGTGAAACTAGTTAAAAAAGTGGCCTCCGTTAAAAAATGTGTCTCGTTTGATCGAAATGCTCATGGTAGGAAGGAAAGCAAGATAAAATAGAAGCAGAGAGGAAGACCACCAACGTTGAGCAGTCTAGCTGAAACCTTTTGAATATCTAATCAGTTATTTGGAATGATTTTGAAAATGAAACTAAAGATTCCTCACCAACTAATCATGAACCTAAAACTGATTTGAGGATTTTAAAAAGTCAACCTTCTAAAAATGGGCTCCAATTTGAGTGTTAGGCTTTGGTACATTCTTAGTGTAATTAATTCAAAGGCACCCTAGATATATGGATGGTAGATTGTGCTAAGAGGGACTTCACTTTAAAGATTCATGCATTCATGCCTTTTTCTTCAATCTTTTTTCTATGCGTTAGATTTGGCATTGGGTGGTCAATAAAATAATTTATTACTGCTCATTCTGTAGCAATGGCCCTAAGAGAAAAAGCATACTTTGCCAAGAATGTTTCCTTTACAAAAGTTCATTTTGTGGAAGATGCTAAAGCAGTTATTGAATGGCCAATGCTTGCCTTAGGCTAAACAACTGTTTCTAAATCATACCATGCTACATTTGTTAAATGAGACTATAACTGGAACAACTGTTTCTAAATCATACCATGTTACTTTTGTTAAATGAGACTATAACTGGGTAGCATATTACCTTGCTTGCAAAGTCTATCCTTGCAATTGATTTCTCATAATTTGATCAAAATGTATTTTATGCCTAAAGAGAATAAGTAATTTAACAAAACAGACTTAAAGTTGCAAAATGTATCATTTTGTTAAATCTTTATTCACTACATCGAACCTTGTAAATTTTTTTGAGTGTAACTATTGCAAGCACTGTGTTGTATTCTAGTCTCAAAGTTCCCATGTGCTTTGACGTAATCACCAAAATATACAATACATGAAGGATAACTTAACGTTGAATATGAATCATTGATTTGATTTGGTTGGCGAATGGCCATAGTCTTATATATAGTAATGGTGTAGATTATGGTTTAATAACAACCATTTCTAAACCATCATTTAAAGCGATATATAAAAGGTAAGCTAATAAATTAGATGGTATATAAAATAAGAATTATAATTTATTTGCTCAATTTATTTAGCAGAATAATACGATTCTACATTTGTATGAGCACCGAGAGTAGTTCTATTATTAGTGAAGTTGCTGGCAATTCCAAAAGCAATAGCAAGCAAAATCCGTCATGCTTGAATTTTGAATGCATTGTCCTCCAACCTGTTGATGCCTTTCAAAGCATTTTTTACGACAATCAACAAGGGTACAACCAGTCTTATACAACTCTTCTTCACATCTTTTTTGTGCTTTCGCTTCTGGCACCATTGTTGCAACTGCAATAATATTACATTTTGAATTTAATTAATTGTCTTTCAATAAAAAAGAAGGAAAAAATCTTCTAAGATCTGTAAAATTACTTATCTTAATCAATTCTTAAATTGAATGTTAAAAAAAAAAAATCACATTTGAAAATATAATTGTGTTGGCTCCTAACATTTTTCTGAAAAAAATTCTACAATTGAAAAAAAAATAATCACTGTGCATATCAGAATTGCAAGGAATACCTGATACAATAAGGAAGAGAATGAAGAATTTGGTGAAGAAAAGATTAGCCATCACTATTAGCTTCTTGTAGCTAAGATTTCTATATATTATTATCTTACGGAAGAATTTGGTATAAATTGTTTTTGAGCAAGAAGACTATATATAGGGATAATATCATTGACATAATAAATTGTGAAATTTTCAAAAGAAGTAAGTATTTCATTCGGATATCCTTTCTTAATTCTCCAACAAATGCAATTTCATTCATTTATACAATTACATCTTTAATGTCCTATACTTTAAGAGGTGATCTGTTACAATAATTCCAGTAATTATTTGAAGATAGATTAAAAAAGCGATTATTAAAGTCTATGAAATAGTAAAAATATTTGAATGAATCAGATTCAATATAATTTTGGCTTCATTTTTTGTACAAAATAATTTGTATAAATAACTTGTTTTTGTTATTTATTAATTAATTGCACTATTTTTGGCATTTGCACTATGTCAAAAAAAATTTTTTTTTGGTTCTCAATTTATGGAACACAAAATGTTGGATTACAAAATTGTGTTTTATACTTTATTGTTGAACATAAATAGACGTGGCAAATGGGTTGGTTCATTTTCAAGTTGAAATATTTTCAGATTGAGCTTCAAGTTTACTATTAAAAATAATATTTCAGATTATTTATTATTTATTTTTAAATATATTTTTAAAATTTTTTATTTAGATTTTGTTATTGTTTATGAGATATTTTCTCATTGTTTATTAAGAAAAATAATAATCTCCTTTAAAAATTATTTTTAATCTGGTAGATTTTACATAAATAGAACTTGATTACAATTTTTTATTTTTATTTAAATGCTTAATAAATTAAATATAATTTATTTTTTAAACAAATGGTTATACATAATGAACTCAAGTAATTGAATTAAGTACATATAGATTTAAAAATAAAGAAAATATATTTTTAATTTTTAAATAAATGTTAAATATTTTTACAATTTCAATTGAATCATTCAAGTTGATTTGTAGGTCGATTCAATTTAAATTGGTCCGTGACTTGAGTTTGACCTAAAATTTTTCAAACTGTTTTGAATTTCCTTTTGGGTGGAATCAAATTCTGAGATTTTTTTAGGCAAATTTGAATCAATATTTGAATAAAATCATAAATTAGCACCTCTAAAGACGAAAAAATTTATAAAATAAAACTGTTAAATTATAATGGTGAGTACTAATGGCCACACGTAGTCAAGTCTAATTGCATTAGTACGATAATAGACGTGTGTTTATATAATTTCGTAAAATTCTTTTATTTTTTGGATTTGTCAATTTTAATAAATACACATATAATTATTTTTTAGGAAATAATAAGAATATTCAATTCTTTTAAATTTAACGGGATCCCCATATGACTAATAAACATATATATCTTCCTTTTTCTACGATGTATAGCGTGTTATTCTGATATCTTAAAAGATTTAATGAAATATCTTGATATTATATTTGAACAATGTGGTTCAATTGTATTACAAATTATGCAAATAATATGCAAACAAATTACAAATTATGCAAAAAATAGTCTCAGAAGTAGTTTTAAATAATTGTTTGTCATTTTTCAGTTAATTGTATATAAATAATTGTATATAATATAGTAACATGTCTTATTTTATATTATGTTATAACATGTCTTATTTTATATTATGTTATAAAAAAAACTATCATATTAAAAAAATTTAAATTAAAATTAAAATAATTAATTATCATGTAAAAAAGATCTTTTAAATAGAAGATTACAAAATCTAAAAAGCAAACAATTAAAATAGGAAGCTAATATTTTATCACACAAAACTTCTGAACGGGAAATTAGAAAAATTTTAAAAATAAAAATTATAACAAATTCTAAATAAGAAATTATAAAAACCTAAAAAAATCAAAAAATTTTCTATTGAAAGTTATGATTCACAATAATTCCATTGATTGCACAAAAGTCTGAGTATATAATGGCTAACGACAATATAATAGATTATCAACAATTACTTCGTTCTAGTTTATTCAATTTTTTCTTAAAACTATACTATATAAGATTGAATGTATGACTTAATAAACAATCCTTTGTTATAATTGTCTTATATATATATATATATATATATATATATATATATATATATATATATATATATAATGTAATTATCTAATAATTGTATTTTTAATTATGAAATACTTAGTATATTCATTTGATTAATTATCAAGAATTACTTTTTTAAAATTTAATAAATTTATTTTGAAATTGTATTACATAAAATTAAAAGTATGAATCAATATGTAATATTTTATCATAACCATCTCCGTACATTAATTGCAAAATTTAAAATTTTACTTTATTATTTTATTTAGTAGACAACAATTTTAATAAAATAATAATAAATTATTTAATTAATTAACTAATTATTTAATAAAAATAAATACTAAATTTATTTAAAATTTATCATTATAATCGCCATGCATCATGTGCGAGTTTATAACTAATTAATTATAATTTTCAATATTGAAAATTTAAGGACGTAAGAGGACTACACCAGCATAGTATATATGTGTATATAATTTATAATTACATATTAATTTTATTTTGATTATGAAATATTTAATATTATTTATTTGATTGATTATCAAAAATTATTTTACTCAAATTTAATAAATTTTATCTTGAAATTATGTCACATAAGATTGAAGATAAAAATTAAAAGGCAATCATTTAGCACAATTACCTCCGTATATAATTATAAATTATAAATTTTTATTTATTATTTTATTTATTTAACAATAAATTTTTAATAAATAATAATTAATCATGTAACTAATTATTTAATTATTTAATAAAAAATATTAAATTTATTTAAACTTTATTATTTCAATTATCTCACGCAATGCACAAATTTACTTAGTGGTAAATAGAATTCAAGAGCAGTTTGATTGTCAGCATTTTGATAACATGGAAACTTATGTGTTTTATTTAAGCATTTTTTATTCAATATATCCCAACTATTAATGCATACCTCTTTTGCAAAGTCTGGCTCAATATAGTAAAGAAAAGTATATTAATGTACAGATTATGTTGCCGCCACAGGCAAATGGAAACAATCTGATCATCATCAACCTTCTTTCTATGCAATGGAAAAATGTGGTGTATATGATTGTTAGTAAAGAGGCACATAATAAGGAAAATAATTGGGTATTTATAAATTTGCTTATAAGTCCTTTTAGGCAACGTTTGTACATATGATCCATGTATGGGATTTGTTTTGGATTCTTGTGGAAGGTTTATGAACCAAACAAGCATTTTTCTACTCTTTTTTTACCTATTATATCTCTAAAATTTTGGTTTATGAATCAGATAAGCAAATTTCTACCTTTTTTTACCTATTATATCTTTAACATTTCAAGATCTTAAATTTACTTTATATAATTACTTTGCTTCATTAACGAGGAGTTCTAATTAGTTAATGAAAAAATATTATATTTTGTAAACAATAAACATAGTTTTCTTTTTTTGAAAAAATAACTACTTAGTATGAAATGTAGAAATATATCTAGACCATGCTTATTCCACAATCAATTGGAAGTGACAAATATGTTAGATCAAGCCATTTGAGTTGGATCATTTTCATGTTCGGTCATTTTCTAGTCATGTTGTTTTTGGATTAGATTTTGGATTTACATTTCAAAATAATATTTCGAGCTGAGTCATTTATTATTCACTTTTTAAAATAAATTTTAAAATGTCCATTTGAACTCTTTATTATTTATGTGATATTTTTTCATAATTTATTGAGAAAAAACTAATTTTTAAGAAGAATTTAATCAGATATATTTTATATAAAAATTTTAATTAAATTTCTTATTTTTATTTATACTTAATCAATTAAATATAATTTATAATGATTGCATATAACAAAACAAGCAATTGAATCAAGTTCACACAAATTTAAAAATAAAAATATTTTTTAATATTTAAATAAATTTAAAATATTTTTTGTAATTTAAATTATGTCGTTCACATTGACTTGTGGGTTGGATCTATTCATTTATTATTTATTTTTAAAATATATTTAAAAATATTCAATTAGGTTCTTTATTATTTATGTAATTTTTTCATAATTTTATAAGAAAAATTAATTTTCTTTAAAATTTATTTTCACTCAAGTAGGATTAACATAATATAACTTAATTAAAATTTTCATTTTCATTTAACTATTTAATTAATTAAATATAGTTTATTTTTTTAAGTAAATGACGATACAAAATAAAAATGAGTAATTGAATTAACTTGATATAGAATCAAAAGTAAAAATTTATTTTTTAATATTTAAATAAGTATAAATATTTTAGTAATTTAAATTAGATCATTCGGATTGATCCAAAGGTTGAGTCAAGATTGAAAGTATAAATCAATAGGTAATCATTTGTTACAACTATCTCCATACATAATTATAATTTTTACAATTTTTATTTTGTTATTTTATTTACTTGATAATAACTTTTTAATAAAATAATAATTAATCATTTAATTAATTAATTATTATTTAATAAAATAACTATTAAATTTATTTAAAATTTTATTGTTACAATCATCTTGCATAATGCGTGAATTTACAACTAGTGATAAACTAAATATTTGATTGTTTACACTTTGATAATATGGAAACTTATATGTGTATTATGTTCAATATATCCCAATACTACAAGAAAAGATAGAAATAACAACTAGAAATTAGAGACTAACTAGGTTAGTAGTTATGTAGCAACAAACAAGCAACTACATAAAGTTTAGCGAGTAAATAAAGATTGTGTAGTCGCAAAATATACGACAGCAATAATTAGCTACTAACCTATAGTAGCTATTTAGTCACTAAATAACGACTACAAATAAAGTGGTAGCTAAAAGGAGACAAAAAAAGCATGAAGTAAAAATTTCCCACTCAGCCCTTAGCAACTACATTTTGATAATAGCTAAACTTAGCTATTGTACATGGTAGCAGCTAATCAGTCTCTAATTAGCAACTATGCATAGTGTAATCACTAAAAAGCGACTAAAAGTAGTGGTACCTAAGGTAAGTAAATTTTTTGTAGTTTAGCTACCAACATTTGTTAATCGCTGAACTTAGCTACTGCACTAGTAGTAGCTAATCACTCCCTAATTAGTGACTACATATAATGTAGTCTATAGTTGCTAAATAACGACTAACAGTAGTAGTAGTTAAGCTAAGTAAATTTTTATTGCTTAGCTACTAATATTTGTTAGTCGCGAAGCTTAGCTACTGCACTTAGTAGTAGCTAATCAGTCTTTAGTTAGTGACTACATGTAGTGTAGTCACTAAATAGTGACTAAAAGTAGTCATAGCCAGACATGTAAATTTTCTTATAGCTTATCAACTAACATTTGTTAATCGTTAACGTTAGCTACTAGTTGCAGTAGTAGCTGAGTAATTGCTAATAGCTAAGTAATTGCTACTTATATATGTTGTCCTTTGGTGCCTTAGAAAGGGGGGTTGACTAAGGCAATGACAAGTAATAGCAATTAAATCTGAGTGCAGAAAGGATGAAAAATCAAAACATAAGATTTACAGAGGTTCAACATAACTCGCATATGTCCTTTCCTCTTGTATTTTCACTAGAGCATTCACTATCTTGATGTAGCTCAAGGTGCTATTAAAAACCTATACACAAGTAAGTTTTTAGGCACTTACCAAGCCTTTACAAGTGATAGATTTTTAGGCTTTATCAACCTCTTACAAGCAAATCACAAAGACTACTAACCTTAACCCAAAGTAGTTTTCGTGTACTATCTTAAAACTTTCACAAGATTCAGTTTTTTAAGGTTTCCTAATCTAAAGTTTCCATAAACTTAATACACAAATTAAGAAAGTGGAAAACCTCTTTCACTTAAGCAATAACAATACTAAAAGTACTTCTCACAAAGTATGCTTGATGAGGTTAAGAATGTGAAGAGACTTTCTAGAAATCTTATCATTCAAACTTTGTTTTGAAGATAACTTTTGCAATCTTTGAATAATGAACTTTTCTTGATTGTTAGACCACTCTTTGTTCACCTTTTTTTTATTAAGAAAAGATTTCATAATAAGATACTCATTTAGTGGAATAGTTATCTATGTATTTTTATTAAGAGCGAGTCTTTTTATACTATTAATAAAGAACTAGTCATTAGAGACAAAGCCTTCACCTCACATTAAGCCTAAGATCAAGAAACACCCGTCAAGACATCCTCACACCTATTGCTAAGCCATCAACCATCATTGATTTCACATAAACAGGTGGTTGTCAATTAATACATCTTCAATATTTGTTGGCTTTAACAAAATGCCCGTTGGGACTAGCTATTAGAGAGAACTTAAATCAAGGCTCCTCCTTTGACTTTTACAAAGGCTTAAATCACTTTTTTCTTTAATGACCATTGGATAAAAACAATGGTAATTACTTTTAAACTTCAATGCCCTTTAGAGGAAGATTAATGCCTATTGTTGATTTTTAGAAAGTAAAACTAAATGCTCGATTTTCAAGGATTACTAAAGGCTCTAGCACCAAGACCACCTCTAAATCCACTGCCAAAGGGATATGACATTAATGCATACTGTATTTTTCATCAAGGAGCTAGGCACAACACTAATGACTATTATGGGTTGAGGCATGGCATTCAAGATCTCGTTCATAATAATATAATTGTTTCACCTAATGTTGGAATACCTATTATAAAGGGAAATCCTCCTTAACCTATTGTAATGTTTTACCTCCTAACTAAGGGACATTTGTGATAGATTCTAGAATTCATGAGAAAGTAGTTATGGCTACAATTGAAAAGGTACCAAAGAAAGTTATAGTTATAGTTTGTACCATTAATCCATGAGAGAGCTTAAATGAAGAAATAATATACGTGAAGAGGAAAAGGATGACCAAGTTATGAAAAAAAATGATAAAAAGAAGAAAGATGAACAAGTAAACCATGTGACCCGAAGCAAAAAGTACTACCCTAATAGAGAAGCTCCTAAAGAACTAAGAGATGAGAAAGAATCAAATAAGCTCACAGTGAAGGAAAAGGAAGAGGATAAACCTATTATGAGGTAGTTAAAGAAGAATCATGTTCATATTAATGTATGGAAGTTGCTCATCACTTTTCAAGAGCATAAGAAAGTAATGGTAAAAGCTCTATCAAATTTGGTCATCTTTAAGGAAGCCACAACAAAGGATGTTATTACTTTGGTCACCCATTAAAGGAAAATTGCTTTCTCTGATGAAGATTTGCCACTAGAAGGAAGCGATCGTAATTTGGCTTTGTTCATAAAAGCTAAGGTGAAGGGGAAACACACTCCATACGTGATGGTTGATGATGGATTCAGATTAACATTTGCCTTTTAAAGTTACTGTATAAGTTTGGGGTGTCAGAGAAAGACCTAAAAGCATTTGACAGTATTATTTGAACCTATGACAATAATAGAAGGCTAACTACCAGTGTATTCAAAAATCATGGTAAAAATTAGGATTGTTGAATTGATGATGGAGTTTATGGTGTTGGAAATTCCCATCATGTTCTCAGTACTACTAGAAATGCCATGGTATTATTTGTTAAGAGGAATATCATCCACGTTGCATAAAAAAGGTTAAGATTCCTTACAAGGGTAAAATGGTGACTATCTGTACAAAAGTAGGGAAAATTGTATCAACATTGAGGGTGGTCATCTGGCATCTTAGAGGTTTTGAGTTACTAAAGTCATAGACAATTGGGCTGACCCAAAAGGATGGGTATCATAAAGAATATAAACTTTCTACCAGGTCAAAAATTAGGGAATAATTCTGTAGGTGTGCTAGAGTTTCATAAGATTCCAACTTAAACAACTTGAAAAAGACTTAATTATTATGGGAAAGGAATAAAGTTAAAAGTAAGAGATCTTTATATTTGTTTTGTATAATTTCTTCATGAAAGAAGGCGGAAGCTGGTGGAGAAATCGAGGAAGTGACCATTAATAAAGATCAGAAGCCATTAGGTGACAACACTATGGATGACCTTGATAAGACATTCTTTCATATAGGATTTGGAGAAACAAGTTATCTGAATTATGGTGATTTATCATATGAAGAAAATAAGAAAAAGAAGGAAGGTAAACAAATTGTAGAGGAGAAGAGTACTAAAAAATTTAGATTAGGCTATGGTTTTGTATGGCCCTCTGACCATCTGGTTGTGGAAGGATAAATGAAAGGTATCTGAGGAAAACATAAGTAGTATTTGCTAAACTAAGAGTTTTGGGCTACAGGTGAAGATATCATAAAGTAAAAGTCTAGGATGATTATTCAAGATGCACCTCTTGTGGATCCAAAATAGGGATATACGAGGCCTTACAAGTTCACAGAAGGCAAGTACAATAAGATGAGCTTGGCAGATATTGAGAATGTGATTACAGGCTCTATTGAGGATATGGGTATGGTGATAAAGCATAGGGTCAAGAACCAGACATTTAACAACTTGAGTTGCAAGGAGTGGCCCTTGAAGAAAGTTTTATGAAGGTTAAGTTGGGAGAAAGTTAGATGGAACAAGACTTCAAACAGGTGGTAAAAGCAATGATTGGAGTAGAATCTGAACAAGGAAATGGTACTAAATAGGTTGGTGACTCAAATTTCACTCAGGTGACTAATGAAAAGAAGGTTGTAAAGGAAAAGAAGACTGATGTCGAATAGGCTCTCACTAATCTACTTGAAGAGGCTACGTTTCTTGATATCAATAGATGTCTTTATCTTTAGGTTTTTTGAAGATGATGATGTATTTATTTCTAAGTTTAAGGCAAAGAATGATCAGTTTACTTACTTGTGTGATGTGTTTTGTGGTGGTAGTATGTGTAGCATGCATCATTTCATGAGCATATTTAATATTAATTCATTGTGTATCACTGCATTTAATCTTGGCACATAAGAAAATAAAAAATTTTGCTTATTGTTAGTGATGTCATACTAGAATAGAGGAAAAAGTTCAAGCAGTTGCTTAGGAAGTATCAGAGCTTCTTTACTTGGACATGTGGGGATATGCAAAGGGTTGACCAACGAATAGTCGAGCACAGAATTTTGACTTATCCACATATGAGGCCAGTAGAACAAAAGCTTAAAGGAATGAGATAAGAGTATGCTCAACTGGTTAAAGAAAAGTGGCAAAGTAGTTGAATGCAAAGTTTTTGGAAATAGTTGATTACCTTAAATGGTTGGCTAATACCTCAAATGGTTAGCCAACAAAGTGTCAATGCTGAAGAAGGAAGGAAGAGTAAGGATGTGTGTTGACTATAAGGACTTGAACAAGGCCCGCTTAAAGGATGGCTTCTCATTGCTTCACATTGATGTGTTAGTAGGCAACACTATGTCATGTGTCATGTACTCCTTCATTGATGGGGTTTCAAGCTATAATCAAATCCTCATAGCAATCATTGATAAGGTTAAGGCAACCTTTATCACGGAGTGCAAGATGTACTTTGATGGAGTGTTAGGAACAACTAAGCCTCAGGGTTAGAGGATGAACTTTGATGGAGTCGTGAACAAGAAAGGAATAAGTGTGGGTGAAATTCTAATATCATCAGCAGGAGAGCTTTTCCCTATAGCCAAAAAGCTCGACTTCAAGGTGACTAATCACATGGAAGAGTATGAACCATGTGCGCTTGGATTGGAGTTTATAATATAGATAAAGATCAGGATACTGAAGTATTTAGGGAGTCATTGTTGGTCATCTTATAAATAATAGATGAGTAAGAGTTAAAGGAGGATCGATTAAGCCCATATTTGGAACACTTAAAGAGGTTAATGCATAATTTTTAAAGAATTACCATAAGAGGAAAATACGATGGTTGATTCCTTAAAAACTTTGGTTTCTATTTGCAATTGGCCAAATAAGATGCTAATGAAACCCCTTCTCACACTCCAATACACTACACCTTATCATGCTAATAAGGAGGCGATACTAGTGTCAGTAGAAAACTCCTCATGGTATGATGATGTGTAAAGCTACTTTGAGAGTGGACAGTACTGTGATGGGATTGAAAAGAAAGACAATGATGTGATTTGGAAACTATAATCATAGCAAGGACATTATTTGGAGATTGGAATCACAATTATAATTTATGGTGGCATGATATAGAAATGAATGTCAAAGTGGTCCACTTGAAGTGTTTAGTCGAAGAGGAAGTGAGTAGAGTTATGAAAAAAGTGTGGGGATTTGTGATCCCTATATAAATAGAAAAATGTTGGTAAGGAAAATTTTAAGTATGGGTTATTACTAGATAATTATAGGGTAGGATTGTATTTGGATGGCTCAAAGTTGTCACAAGTGCCAGGTTCACAGCAACCTCAATTACTGCCTTTGACAGAATTATATAATTTGGTGTTGCCTTTGCCACTCACAACATAGGGTATTAATGTGATCAAAGAAATTAGACCATTTTCTATAAGGGGCATAAGTATAGTGGCGATAAATTACTTTTTGAAATAGGTAGAAGCTGAATCCTTGAGTAAGCTAAGGGCAAAACAGATGGCTCAATTCATTGAAAAGAATCTCATATGTCGTTTTGGGGTACTGCACCATATTATGACAAACAATGGAGAACACTTTCAAGCAAAAGTTAAAATAGCCATGGAAAAATACAAAATGGCCCATGATAAGCCATCACTTTACAAGCCATAAGCCAACAGAGAGATAGATGTAGCTAACAAGAATTTCAAGAATATCCTTACTAAGATGGCAGAGACTTATAAGGATTGGTTTGAGAAATTGTCCTTCGCTCTGTGGGGATATCGAACTATAGGCAAAACATTAATGGGAATGATCTCCTACTCCATCGCGTATGGAATGGAGGCAATATTATTGATTAAAGTGGAGATGAAGTCCCTGTGAATGTTAGTCAAGTTAAAGATTCCTAAGTCTTAGTGGGTAAGAAATAGGTTTAAGCATCTATCCCTATTAGACAAAAAAAGATTGAAGGCTCTCTACCATGTTTAATTGTATCAGGCTAGGATTGTCGCATTTTAATAAGAAGATTAAGGCGAGCACCATAAGGGTCAATGATTTGATGTTGAAGGCAATTGGATTGCAAACTCATGATCCCCAAAAAAAGTTCAACTCAAACTGGAAAGGTTTTTATGTGATTAAGCAGATTTATTCAGGTGGACTGTGAAGTTGTCAAATATAGATGAGAATGAATTTTTTGAGCTAGTGAACTTAGAAAGGCTAAAGAAGTACTTCGTGTAAGGATGTAAGAAAAGAAAAATAAGACTGCTAAGTCGAAAACCCAAAATGGTGGCTTAGGCAACACATATATAAAAGAAAAAAGAGAAAAAAAGAAAAAAGGATAGTCCACTAAGTCAGAAACCCAAAAGGGAAGCTTAGGCAAAAATTAGGACATAAAATATATGACAATTAAAGCAAAAGGCGAGGGAATGCAATTAACCACTAGGGATACTCATCCAAGGATGATGGGATGTAGGAAATAAGTAGAGATGTCATAATGAAAAGCAAGGGACCAAACGAGCCAGTGACATGTAGTAAGGCAATCAGATGATCTAATGTGGCATTATTAAAAGTAATAACCATGCATTTAATTAATATATAATATGAGAAAAGAAATTATCCATATTGGGCATGATATCAAAAGGAAACACATTTGCATAATGAAAGCGATCTTAGTCAAACATGTTTTTAAACTAGCCTTAATATAAGAAATTTTTTCATGAAAGATCATTATTTGTCATGGTTAATACTTTGATGAGATAAAGAGAGAGTTTTGCAACATTAAGTACCATGTAACCAAGCCATAAAGTTAACATCATCTTTAGGGTCAGAGTCTTTAATAATAAAGAAGTCATAGATGTAGTGATTTGTCCATATGACATCCACCCTATCTAAGAAATGTTGAGTCAAGGGTCCCTCTATGAAGGAAGGGAGGAAAGGAACCTCATTTTTGGAAGCACTAAACTAGCGATGTACCCTAATGAAATCATAGAAAGTACTAGATGAAAGAACTAGGATGCTTATGTAGTCTCCATGGGTCCTCATGGTAACTCTTGACAGTCTCCACCACAAGTGAATCCAACGAATGTCAAAAGCATTAATGTGGGACATCCACTCAGTCTATTCAGTTTTGGTAGTAGTAGGTCCTAATAGACAGTGGTTCAAATGATATTGTAGGTTATAGAGCATTGCAATCACAGTGGGAATAACTAGCAAGCCCAATCTATTTTATAGCCATATCTAATAATAACCAAAAAAAATTAAAAAAAGGATGAATAAAGGATTATTAGATTGAAACCCAAAAGGGTTGCTTAAGGAAAAAATGAGTGGCCTGATAGATTGAAAACTTACAAGGGCAGCTCAAACAAAAGTTAGGGTAAAATAAAAAATAAAAAATATGCATAAAAGGTTGCAAGCAGGGTTCATCCTTGAAGTAGTAATGGACTCCAATTGGAAAAGTCATTGATGCAAGGAACACCTTATCTAAGCCCATAGTGGTTTCATCTAGAATTATTGAGATGAAATTTTTCCCAAGCTTAACCTATTCAAGAAAAGGCAAAATTTGCAGATTTATCTTTTTATCATCTCTCCACAGCAGGAACTCTCCCACTAGAATTGTCGCTACAATACAAGCCTATATCACATGGGGTTGACCTTAATAGGGTAAAGAAAGAGAAATAGAGACATGGGAATCGTCTCCTCCCTAGAATACACTTGGATACCTCATCATATTGCAAATCGAATAACTCCATCATCTTCCAAATGTGTGGGTAACCTATATAAGGCAAAGCATCCTATCTGTAGCCATAGCATGATAGTCGAGAATTGTGTTGAATTCTTCTAGCAGGGCATATCTCAGTATTCCCAAATGGAAAGCGTGGGCAGTTGGATCCTATGAATTGCAAGCCATCTAAAGAAAATCCAAGTCAAGTCGAACAAATAAAAGGTAACGAAGAGCCTTTAGGTTCGCCCATGGTAGATCAAACCAACTTTAGGGTAAAAGAGACCTCAAAAATGCCTTAGCCATGGTTAGGAATGCAAAAATGGCAGATTTAAGGGTGAAAATCATGGATCGGTATTTATAGAAGAAAAAGAAGGTGTTTAATGCTTAATAGTTATGAACAGTACTGAAAAGTTGGATAGACTATTCAAGTTTTCTATACAGATAGATATTGGTCTGTACAAACAACTTGATGGTCTGCATAAACCACTTTTCTTGCAGAATTCTAGGCAGAGCCTCCCTTACATTTTAAGCTTGTTGGTTACGTTGCACCTATTTCAAAGAGTATGTATATATGTAAATAGACAAAAATACTATGACCAAGCATTCAGAGTGCAAGCTTAAAACTGGAATCAAAATTGTTCATCTATATTGAAAATTTCAAAGTATTAGAACAAATGGAGGCAAAGTCACCTCAAATGCATCTTAAGGATTCTAAGTATTCCAACCAACATGCAAAAGACAAGGGCATCAAAAATGGCCTACAAATCTATCCTACAGTGCTAAAAATGTCAATAATATCCAGTAGATGTATAGAAAGGAAAAAAACGAAGTCTTATGGTCTAAGAAGAATGTCATGTGGCTCATTTTTCCCTATTCCCAAATGTGGCATTATTCTTGTCACCCCCTTCTTCTAAGGCAACGTTATCATCAAAATTGTAGGTGCTGATGATGCCATCCTCTAAATCAGGGCCTTAGTAGCCACTAACTATTGCTCGACATCCTGTAGTTGTTAGGTCAAACATTGCACCATCTTCTATAAGGAACACAAGGATTAGAATGGATAGAACACTAAACACATGATCACAACCATAGGCATGTATATATAATTAGCATTTGTTGTTATTGTCACCAACCTAGACCGTCCGAGTCTACTATGTCACTGTCCTCAGTGTGGCAATCAAGCCCATTGTGGCCTCAACCTAGACATATGGAGATATATAAAAAATAAAATTATTTCAATAATAATGCCTAAATGATAATAAATTACATAAAAGTACAAGAGAAATATACTTACATGTATGGTATTGGTTGACTCGAAAGCGCATGTTGATCAAGTGATCTCTAGTGCCATCATCGACCCGATAGAGATGCCATGCAAGACTAGACCATATTGTTGAAATGGGTTGAGCTCGCCCACCACTATAGGCTCTAATCCCTTAAGAGAAAAAGTACGAGCCCTTTTGCAAACCCAGACAATGGAAGCAAGCTCTGAAGGCCTCTACTTAAAATGCATCGTAGTCCCCAAATCCCCCCAATGCAAGATAGTCTTCTTATATGCATAGTGTCAAGGGAACTTCTTGATCATTACCTCAACCATAGGGACTGTCTCAATTAATGCCCTAACCATCCATTCCCTGTAGAGGACATCACCTGCCTCTAGCCATAAGGCTGCTCCCTCAACACAAACTAAAACGCCACCTAAATATCCTCTTTCTCCTTCATATCCAATTCCTAAAATATGTATGACTATGGACTTTGAGGTATAGGACAAGCATTTAAGCCTATGTACCATAACAAGACTCGTTCTCTGAGGTACCACTCTTATAAAGCGGGACCAACTAACAGACATCGTTTGTTAGAAAGAGCCTTTGCCTCTATTACCTCTAGTTATTAGGCATTGACATGCCCACTCTAGCCTGGATGTAGCTCCAAAAAGAACAAACAAATGAAAAACCAATATAAGTATGAAACCAAAATCAATAACTAATATAAGAAACTAGCAACTTCTTTCTTTTATAAGATAACAATACCTGGTCGAATGTGATGGTGTTCAAGTGATCATGTTTGACCTCAAGTGATGACTTATGGTTGCGAAAGGAGCTTTACCTTGCAAACTAGGGGTAGTAGCCCTCCATGTTAGGCAAGGGTTGCTACCCTGCAGTAAGCCTATCTCCACAGCCCAAACCACTAAAAAAAGAACACAAGATCAGTTTGAAGATAATCAAGAAGCAAATAAGTTGACAAAATAAAGGAATTTAAGAGGTTACTTATGATAAGCATGCATCAAATGCCTCTCATGTAGGACTGACCCTACTGCATCAGTCTAGAAAGTGATTCAAATGCATTATCGCGGCAAAACCCTAATCAAAATGATGTATGAGTCCCAAGTCCTCCATCACTAGGAGTAGGCTTATCTCCCCCATGTCCAACGAATTCGTAAAAAGCATCCCCGATAGACTATAGAAAATAAAGTAGCAGGCCAGTTAGTCCACCACTTCAAGTGGGTTGTCATTTGTAATAGCCAGAGTAGATGCCTTCATGCTAGACTATTTGAATGTGAGACTTCCTTTCATCCAAGGAATATAATTGAGGAGTCGAAGGACATAATCATGATGAAGCTCTAGGTAGTGCACACCTAGGTCATTAGGAAGAAGATCTCAGAGAAGCTAATCCCAGTCAGGTACATGTGTAAAATGTGTAAGACTTAGAACCTAAAGGTTCAAAATGTTCACAATGTTGATAAAAGTATAATGGCTTAACATGTGCATGGTCGTGAGGATATTGAGGATGGACGAATATAGAAAATAAAGATACTAATGTTATGGGTGTGCTGACTGGTATGTCTATGAGCATGATGATTGGATTTTGGTTTCTATAGATAATTACTTAGTTATTGGTGCTCATTTACTTAAGTTTAATATTAGGATGGATGACCCACACGATAAGAGCAAAGTGAAACTAGTTAAAAAAGTGGCCCCCGTTAAAAAATGTGTCTCGCTCGATCGAAATGCTCATAGTAGGAAAGAAAGCAAGATAACACGAAAGTGGAGAGGAAGGCCGCCAATGTTGAGCAGTCTAGTTGAAACCATTTGAATATCTAGTCAGCTATTTGGAATGATTTTCAAAATGAAACTAAAGATTCCTCACCAACTAATCATGAACCAGGAACTAATTTGGGGATTTTAAAAAGTCAACCTTTTAAAAATGGGCTCCTATTTGAGTGTTAGGCTTTGGTACATTTTTAGTGCAATTAATTCAAAGGCCCCCTAGATATATGGACAGTAGATTGTGCTAAGAAGGCCTTCTCTTTCCTATGAAAGATTCATGCATTCATGCCTTTTTCTTTAATATTTTTTCTATGCGTTAGATTTGGCATTGGGTGGTCAATAGAATACTTTGTTACTGATCATTCTGTAGCAATGGCCCTAAGAGAAAGAGTCTACTTCGCCAAGAATGTTTCCTTTAAAAAGTTCATTTTGTGGAAGATGTTAAACAAGTTATTGAATGGCCAACGCTTGCCTTAGGCTAAACAACTGTTTCTAAATCATACCATGTTACGTTTGTTAAAGGAGACTATAACTGGAACACTTGTTTCTAAATCATACCATGTTACATTTGTTAAATAAGACTATAACTCGGTAGCATATTACCTTGCTTGCAAAGTCTATCCTTGCACTTGATTTCTCATAATTTGATTGAAAATGTATTTTACACCTAAAGAGAATAAGTAATTCAACAAAAGAGACTTAGAGTTGCAAAATGTATCATTTTGTTAAATCTTTATTCACTACATCGAACTTTGTAAAAAAAATTTTAGCGCAACTATTTTAAGCACTGTGTTGTATTCTAGTCTCAAAGTTCCCATGTGCTTTGACGTAATCACCAAAATATACAATACATGAAGGATAACTTAACGTTGAATATGAATCATTGATTTGATTTGGTTGGCGAATGGCCATAGTCTTAT
>CATIWR010222576.1:0-10360 GCA_949677035.1 Omphalea diandra | reverse complement strand
TCTCTCTCTTTGTTTCTGCCATACCTCACGTTTTTCCCTCATTTCTGACCCTAATTGTCAGATATAACTTATTATAACAATATAAAATCATGGTGCTTTATTTCTATTGGTTGGAAGTTCACTTTTCCTCTTTTAGTCCCTGTTCTTCACTCCTTAAGCACCTTTATCCATCTCTCAATCCTTAAATGCTCCTTATACTCTTAATTAAGCTCTATAACACCATTATGTATGATGTTATAACATGCACACAACATAAGACAATTGACCATGCAACTATATAAACATTACATATATTTTTAAGTATCCCAATTATAATAGTGCAAATGACATTATCATGCTTCTACCAATCGCATGACTAAATGATCATTTATCCAATACATACATTCATATGGGATTTCATATCATTTATGCAATGAATATGTTCATGTGGTAATGCCAATAAATGTGGATAGGGATGTTACAATATATGATAGCCTAAGTGGCAACCATAATTGATAGCTCGTGTTGATATCATATAGCCTGTGTGGCAACAGAATATAATAGTCTATGTGGCAACAAAATTTATTAGCTTGTGTGGCATTAAAGAGTAAAAACTTTTTATTTCATGCATGGATATGATGATGATTTTTTTTATATTTAAATGCTTATTATGTTATTTGTGGTTAAAGTATCATTATATGTTTACTTACTGAGTATGTAAGCTTACTCCTTTGCATTAAATTTTCTTTAATGAAGAGTAAATTAAAGATTGCATCCAGTTTGCATTTTGAAGTTGTTGTCTAGTAATCTGATAGAGGTTAGGCTAGTATCCAGTCTATTAGTATTTTTGTTTATTTAGCAATGTATTTTTTTTTTTGTAAATAGTTACTATATTGTGATACAAGATACATAATATTCATAATAATTGAAGAAGGATCTTCTAATGACAAAGGATGACATGAGAGAAGTTTAATGATGTAGTGTCACTTTAGTATTCCATGTCTTATGAATAAGTTAATGCACCTACTTTAGGAATGATTAGTAAATGGGACATCACATATCTAAAAAGGCTTATTGGCCTAAGCCAGGATACTTACATTGATAAGGTACTAAAAAGGTTCAGGATGCAAGATTCTAAAAGAGGATTTTTGCCAATGTCACATGGCATAACTTTTAGCAAGAATCAGTGTCCACAAACATAAGATGAGCAAGAGCGCATGAGTAAGATTTAATGCTTCTGTTATTAGATCAATCATGTATGTCATGTTATGTACTCAACCTGATGTCTCATATCCATTGAGTACGATGAGTAGGTACCAGCCAGATCCAGGTGAAAGTCATTAGACAGTTGTTAATAATATTCTTAATTACTTAAGAAGGACTAAGGATGCTTTCTTAATATATGGAGGACAAAAAATAGAGCTAGTTGTAAGTGGTGGCATGGATGCTAGCTTATAGTTTGACAAGGATGACTTTTGATCACAATCAAGTTATGTGTTTTCTTTGAATGAAGGAGCAATAAGCTAAAGAAGTTTAAAGTAAGCTGAGTGCATAGTCGCCTTTGAAGTAGCTAAGGAAACTATTTGGATCAAGAAATTTATCACTAGACTAGATATTATACCCAGTATTTCAAATCCAGTGGACTTGTATTTTGATAATAATGGAGCCATAACACAGGTTAAGGAGTAAAGATCACATAAACAATCCAAATACATACTAGGGCATTTTCATCTTGTTCGAGAGATCATTAAGAGGGGAGATGTAAAGATATGCAAACTGCAAACCAATGACAACAATGTTGATCCACTCACCAAATCACTGTCACAATCAAAGGATGAGAGTAATGCTAGGTCGATAGGTATTAGATGCTTTTTCTAATGGGCCTAGTACAAGTAGGAGATTGCTAGTTATGTGCCCCAGGCAAATTCTAGTAATGGATATTTTCTTAATAATGTCATGGTTACAATTTTATTAAATATCTCTTTTATATTTTGATTATGGCTAAATTATAAATCCTATGAATAGTTAATTCTACGTAATGTCATCAAGTATGTGACTTGATAGCAAAACCTTTAGGTTTAGGTGTAAAGAATTCTATTCTAAATTTCCCTTAGTTAGTCATTATTATTGGGATAATAATGAATGAAGACTAATATGTGTTTGATTGATTACTATGTTTTACTACTCATAGATATGTGATATTAAATCAAATAAATATATACATGTTTAAGAAATGCTATATTGGACTGACCCACTCTGAGAACATTATATGGATAATCAATCATAAGTGATTCCATGCAACAGTATTAACTTAATCCTTTGACCTAAAAATCACCATGAATTCCAATACGATGAACTACATGTTTTATGGAAGAAAAAGGGCAACCCACTTACTAGGCAGAGTAACACATTGAGTCTGAACCAAAAGTTGGACCTAATCATAGAACCAATCATATTGTCGGAGTCCCAAAAAAATGACGGTCGACTTCAATCATAAGATGGAGGAGAGAATTATCGAGCAAGTGAACAAGCACATTAATGAGATTCTAAAAAGGGGGGAGACCTCTACTAATAAAAATGATAAAAAGAAAGCACCCCAACATGTTATGACTAATGATGATCTATTTAGGATGAAGGAGTGCCACAAAAGCAAGTTTACCAAGAAAGTAGAGAGTACTATTATTGATCAGGATAAACTTATGGAGAATAAGAAGGAAAACACTCGATTTGATGACTTCGCCAAACATTTAGAGAAAACAAAAGGCTTTAGGTGCTAAAGGCTTCAAAAAAGGAACAAAATTTGAGGAATTACTAGCTAGCAAGCCCAAGAAGCTCCCAACCAACTTTCGCATGCCTAAACTTTTGAAATTCATAGGAACCCAAAATGCAAAGAACTATGTCCACTCATATGTGTTAACGATGAAGGCATCTGGGGTCCCAACAAACACTATGTTGGAGCTTTTTGAATTGTAATTAGAAGGGTCTGCAAAAAATTGGTACTTCAACTAGCGAAAGACTATCAAAAAATATTAGAAGGAACTGGCAAAAGCATTCAAAAAATATTATGCTTGTAATTCAAATTTATAGGTCATATTACAAGATTTGAAATCTTTGAAGCAAAAAAATAGTGAGAGCTTCATTGACTACATCAGAAGATGGAAGAAGATGGCTTCAAAAGCAACCACAAGGCCTATAAAGAAAAAGTAAGTTATGATGATTGTAAAAAGGGCTCTGCCTAGGATTGATGCTAGAATTTAGGGAATGTTGGTCAAAAACTTTAAAGACCTTCAAGAAGTAAGTTTGGAAGCTGAAGAGTTGGAGTATGAGTTGAGAAGATAGAATAGGGGAAGAAGAAGTGCCCCTTTTAAGACTCAAGTCAAAGGGAACAAGACGGTCAATGTAAATGTAGTAAGAACACTAAGATAGTTCACTAATTTAGGGATGCATATCCAAGGCATTTGAGAGGTTTTAGAAGAAAAGGATACTGAAGCCTCTTGCATCAAACTGCATCCTAACCCACTACTTAAAGGCTATGATGCCAATGCTTACTGCAGATTTTCATCAAGGAACATGTCACAGCACTGATGAGTACTATAAACTGAGACATGAGATTCAGGATCTCATTAACAATAAGACAATCATCCCACCAAATTCTAGAATGCCTAGCATCCAAGGGAACCCTCTCCCAAACTATCATAATGTTCCTCCCCTAAATCAAGAGACATTCCTTGTAGATTATGGAATTCCTGAGAAAGTTGTTATTGCTACTATCATGAAGGTCGCAAGAGAGACTCTAGTTGTTTGCACTATTAATCCTTAAAAAAAGTTCATATGGAGACACAGAGGAATAACATAGAAAAAAGATGATATAGCTATAGTAGGAGCGTGATGAAGAGAAAGAAATGAAGTGAACCATATGACACGCGACAGGAAATACTACCCTGACAGGGAAGCCCCCAAAGAAATAAGTTTTGAAAAGAAGACAAATGAACTGATTGAGAAGGAGAAGGAATATGACAATCCTATTATCAAATAGTTGAAGAAGATGCCAACCCAGATCAGTGTGTGGGAGTTGTTTATCATCGATCAAGAAAATAAGAAGGATATGGTTGAGGCATTATTGAGTCTGATTATCTTAAAGGAAACTACTTTGCTAGATGTTGTCGTATTGGTAACTCATAAAGGTAAAATTACTTTCTCGGATGAGGATCTACCATTGAAAGTAAGGGATCACAACTTGGCCCTGTTCATCTGAACTGAAGCGAAGGGGAGACGTATGCCAAGTGTGGTGGTTGATGATGGGTCTAAGATTAAAATCTACCTATTTAAGTTACTACACAAGTTTAGCTTGTCTAAGAAAGATTTGGAAACTTTTTATAGTTTCATTCGAGCTTATAATGATAGTAGGAGGCCAACTTCGGGTGTGTTCAAGACCTTAGTCAAGAGAGGCATAGTGGAGGCAATAGTGGAATTTATAGTCTTGGACATCTTAATCACTTCTCGCTTTTCTTAGGAAGACCATGGTATCACTTGTTGTCCCTTGGCACTAAGAAGGGGGGTTGAATTGGTGTATAAAAATTTACAAGACAAAGAAGAGGGGAAGAAGAATGAGTATAGTTGAGACATCGATTTATAGTGTTCAGGTATAATTGACCCTATGTCCACTCCCCATTCTATCAATTGGGTATTTCACTATCTCAAGGTGTTTTCAAGCTCACACCCAACCATACAACTTATGTTTTGATGGCTCACACACAACCTTACAATAAAGTGTTTTTAGGCTAACACACAACCTCACTTAAGTGTTTCACTAGGCTCACACTTAAACCTTTCTTTAAGTGTTTTTACAGGCTAACACTACAACCTGACAACTTGATGTTTAATGCTCACACCTAACACTTACAATTTCATAAAGAAAATTGAAGAACATGAGTAGCAAAGATTGTAGTGTATTTATACTCAAACTTCACCAAAGAGACGTTGCATATCATAGCTCATCAAAACTTTGAGACATACTTAATAAATTCTGCATTAAATGCTTAACAATCTCAATTCGCGGTCGCTACTACTCATTAGCGATCGCGAAATCCAAATTTCTAAAGGAAAATCCCATTTGTATCTAACAGCTAGTCCACGTGGCAGCTTTTGATTAGTTCACCAGAAAAATATAGTTGTTGCTCTTTTAACTACTTTCAGAAGTTGCGACCGCTAGCTTTCTTGTACTGGACATGACATAAGACGTAAATTCCTTTGCCAAAAATGGTTATCTTATTATTCACTATTAGTGGTCGCTACCAACAAGATGCCTTCGCGAAATTTGATTTTCAAAGGTCTGCTAGAACATGTGTCATGTTGTGACTATGGACTTGCTTCCCTTTTGAGTCACTTCGAAATTTGCGGTCGCGACTAGGGGGTGACACACACTGCGATTTCGTCTGTCAATTTTGGACTCTGTCATTTGGATGAATAGCGATCGAGAATGGCTCTGCGATTTCGTCTGTCTGCTTTCTAGTAATGCTTCTTCACATATCATGGTCACGAATACAAAGTAGCGGTCATGATTTAGAAGTCATTTTTCATACTTGAGGAATTTCGAGCTTCATCCAACTTCCAACTTAGATAAAGACTAAAGGCTACAAAATAACACTAATTTGAAATATCAGACATGATCAATCTCCTTTGTCAAGATCAAAAGAGGTCGAAGACTTGGGTTAACTACCCTAGTCCAACAATCTCCCTTTTTTTTATTTTGACAACTTAGATTGACCCTTAGTAATAATAATGCAGGAAAAGTGAAGTTGGATTGTTGGTAAAGATTCAATGAATACTTAAGACAAAAATTTGCTAAGTATATTATCCATTCAAACATATGCTCCCCCTTAACTTATGCTATAATTTTTTAGACTTAGATGTTTTTCCCTTTAGGCTTAGGTCATATACACTCTCTCCCCCTTTGGCAAGATCAAAAAGAGAAGGAATTAGAGAGAAAGTAAACTCATGCATAAGTAATAATAAGGAGCAAAAGTAAATATAAAAAGCAATGGATAACAATCACATAAGATCACAATATAGCAAAGAAACATCTTTTATTTATTTATAACTGTGGGATCATAAACTTTTAAACATAAAAGAAAGAAAGTACAAAGAGATCCCTAAACAAGAAAGTAGAAGACTTATCACTAGAGGTGTCTTCAACTTGAGCAGGAGCGGTTCCCTCGACTTCATCTCCATCTTCAACATCGTCTTCATTGTCATCTCCATCTTTTATATCTTCAAAGTCTGTGAAGTCTGGAAGATGACAAGGAAGGACTCTGAGTTTTTCTTGGAGATCCACCATATCGTTGTGGAGATGGGAAAGGAAGAGAAGCCTTCACTTCATCATCCGCATCATTTTGTCCAATTTGTGATCTAAGGTGGCAAGAGATAACTTGGTCTTTGCTTTGGGTTAAGGAGGAGGAGGAGGGACTTAAGTTGTTCCTTCATCAACTTGGAGCCTCTTTCTTTTGGAAACTTGAGAGGACTTCACTTTCTTTGGCGCTACCGTGCCAAGGGTATAAGTGTAAGAGTATAGATGGATGGCCTTGGCGTTGATTAAATATTTTAGGTCGAGGAAGTTCTATGATGGAAGGAGCTTCTTGGTGAGGAATTACTCATTGTTCTCATGTAGAGCTCCAACGAATCGGTAAATGGCGGTGACGTGAGAAGGGAGCAAAAACTGGCTCTTTGGCTTGGTGCCCATGTGGATTAGTTTATCCATAAGGTAACGGCCGGTCTGGATGGGTTTGTTTTTGACAAGGCAAAATAAGAATGCCAAGTCCTTTTGGGAAACCTTCTCATTTCCATCACCCCTTACATTGATGGAGAATGTGATGATCCGATGAAGAATCTACAAGGGTAAGGTTTTTATGTGTTTAGAGAGGGAAGAACGGGGGTTGTGTTTTGTCTCAATGGATATCTCTGACTTAAATTCAGAGTAGATCACATCAAGTGCAGAGATGATGAAGGGTATGTGTTCTCCGACTTAGAAATTGAAAAGGGACGACAATTGGTCGAAGGTTATGAAATAGGATCGCCAAAGCCCCGGAATATCAACCCATATGGGCCCGCCTTTGATTCAGCTTTGCAGTTAAGTTGCACAGCGCACATGAATTCTCGCACCACCTCCTCATACCTGGGTTCATCTCGAAAGATGAATTCATTCCATCTAAGGTTGGACAGAAAAGTGTGAATTTCGTCATTGAGACCCAAGGTTTCGAGCATGAATATAGAGGGAATCTTGTTGGGGATGATCACCTTAGAAGAGTTTGCCTTGTAACAATCTTTCTCTTCCTTTGTTATACCTTTCATGAGGTGGAGGGTAGGAGAAGCAGAGGGTTGAGCCACTGCTTTGCCCTTGTTTGCCTTAGAGAATTTCTTTGGAGCCATGGAAATAGATGAAGTAATTTGGGAGAAAATTGAGAGTGATTTGAGAATTAGAAGTGATTTGGAGTAGATGTGAGAAAATCACTATTGAATGCGACATTTATATGCTTCAAGAGGTGTGAAAATGGTAACAAATGGCTACAAATTGATTAAATGAAGTGTTGAAAATGGTTATCCATCAAATCACATAAATATGTGATGGTTACTCAAATTCGCATCCACGAAAATGGAAGTCACGATTGCAAATTTCGAAAAATGTGAGTAACGGACAAAATTTCCTTAGGAATACGCACTGCAACGGTCAAAATTTTGAAATTAATGACCAAAATTCACAGTGGAGAGAAATTTTGCGACCGCGAATTGATGTTTGACAGCTGGTAAAAGTTGACTTGTAATTCGCGACCGTGAAGAAGGAATAGTGACCACGAATTGTGAGTCAACAAGGATAAGAATGAACAATTTTTTGAAAAACATGTGATCCCCTAGAAATAAATAATAAAATCTTCCATATCAATCATCAATCAAACATTTCACATATACATATCACACAAGATCAAACAAGAATTTTCACTTGAGGGAGCTTCCATCAAGCATTCCCAATTCTCTCTTAATAAAGTTCATCCTTTCTTCACTTAGAGGTTTAGTGAAAATATCTGCAAGTTGATGATCAGTGTCAATGAATTCTAACACAACATCACCTTTTTGCACATGATCTCTAAGAAAATGATGCCTAATATTTGTGCTTACTTCTAGAGTATTGGATGGGATTCTTTGAAAGATTGATAGCACTAGTATTGTCACATTTGATAGGAATATGATCAATTGCTTTGCCAAAGTCCTTCAATTGTTGCTTTTTCTAAAGAACTTGGGTGCAATAACAACTCGTTGCCACATACTCAGCTTCCACAGTAGACAAGGCAACTGATACTTGCTTTTTACTAAACCGTGAAACTAAACATTCACCTATGAATTGGCAAGTCCCAGAAGTGTTTTTTCTATCTAATAAGCTTTCCGCATAATCTGCATCCGAATACCCAACTAGGCTAAAAGATGTGTTCCTAGAATACCATAGTCTTAAGTGAATAGTGCCATGCAAATATTTGAAAATTCTCTTTACAACATTCAAATGAGATTCTCTAGGTGAAGATTGAAACCTAGCACATATACAAAACACTAAACATTATATCTGGCCTAGAAGCAGTAAGATAAAGTAGAGATCTGATCATACCTTGATATCTCTTTTCATCTACTATCGTACCCGATTCATCCTTGTATATCTTGATAGTACTACTCATTGGAGTTTTTGCTACCTTGCATCCTTCCATGCCAAATTTCTTTATAATTTCTTTTGTGTATTTGGCTTGGTTGATGAAGATCCCTTCTTTGAGTTGCTTGATTTGTAGACCAAGAAAGAATTTAAGCTCTCCCATCATGCTCATTTCGAATTCCCTAGTCATACACTTAGCAAATTCCTCACAAAAAGATTCATTAATAGCACCAAAGATAATATCATCAACATAGATTTGGACAATTAAAGTGTCTTGCTTGTGCTTTTTAATAAATAGTGTAGTATCAACCTTCCCTTTCTCAAAATCATTTTACAAGAGAAATAGACTTAGCCTTTCATACGAAGCTCTTGGAGCTTGTTTCAATCCATACAAGGCTTTGTTTAATTTAAAAACATGGTTTGGAAAATAATGTGATTCAAAACTGGAAGGTTGTTCAACATAAACTTCCTCTTAATAATGCCATTTAAAAATGCACTCTTAACATCCATTTGGAAAAGTCTAAAGTTCATATGACATGCAAATGCTAAAAGAATCCTAATGGCCTCTAATCTTGCTACGGGGGCAAAGGTTTCATCATAGTCTATACCTTCCTCTTGGTGGTATCCCTTAGCAACCAATCTAGCCTCGTTTCTAGTGATGACACCTTGCTCATCTAACTTGTTCCTAAACACCCACTTACTACCTATAATTGGGTGATTTTTAGACCTAGGGACAAGTTCCTATACTTTGTTTCTCTCAAATTGATTGAGTTCTTCTTGCATAGCAAGTACCCAACTTTCATCTTCAATGGCCTCATCAATTGATTTTGGCTCTAATTGAGAAACAAATGCAAGATTATTGTCTAAATGATATAATTGAGATATAGTACTTACACCCTTTGATGTATCACCAATGACCAAGTCCTTGGGGTGATACTTGGAGAATCTCCAATCTTTGGGTAGCTCTTGCCTTGGTTCATCCTCTTGTTGAAGTTGTGGTTCCTCATCCATTCTTGATGATTCACCTTCTTTTTTATCATCTCTTCTTGTAGTATCTTCCAATTCCAGCTTTTCTAGTTCACCTACAAGATTATCAACAAAAGTACCTTTCCCAAGATCAAGTTTACTAGATTTATAAAAAAACAACATTCATAGACTTTTCAACTACCATAGAACATTTATTAAAGACTCTATAAGCCTTGTTTGGGGTGGAATAGCCCAAAAAGATTCTTTTATTAGTCTTGGAATCAAATTTCCTAAGATTGTCCTTGGTATTCAAAATATAGCACTTGCATCCAAATACTCTTAGATATGAAATCTTAGGTTTTCTACCATTTGATAGCTCATAAGAGGTTTTATTGAGAATGGGTCTTTTAAAAACTCTATTTGCTATATAACATGAGGTATTAATGGCTTCGGCCTAAAAGTAATTTGGTAAGGAATACTTATTGAGCATTGTCCTAGCCATTTCTACCAAAGTTCTTTTTTTCCTCTCTACAACACCATTTTGTTGAGGTGTTCTAGGAGTTGAAAAATTATGAAAAATTCCATTCTCAAAACAATAATTTTCAAAAAATTCGTTTTGAAATTCTTTTCCATGGTCACTTCTAATATAAGTTATGAAGTAACCTTTTTCATTTGAAACTCTTTTTGCAAAGCTTTTAAAAGCATCAAAAGAATCATTCTTATGAG
>CATIWR010222557.1:0-45718 GCA_949677035.1 Omphalea diandra | reverse complement strand
TTTCCCAATAGATATCTTAGTGTTCCTCGGAGCTTCCTATATATCTCAGAAATTTGTTGAAGAATTTGAGGACCAATCATGACATCCCCAGTATAGTCTACACTAGAAACCCAGAGTCGTAGGACATCTGCTCCATAGCCTTGTGCTCCCTGTGAACAGTAGAAAACTGATACAACATCTACTCCCAAACAAAATCATAAAAAAGGCCTTCTGAAAGAAAATTATTCATCACTTACCGCTGCATCTTTTCCCCCTTCAATTACAGTGCGTGGATCTACAACATTACCCAAGGATTTGCTCATTTTAAAACCTTTCTCATCCAAAACAAATCCATGGGTTATAATACTGGAATATGGAGCCTTCCCTGTAGAAAGAGAATAAACAAAATGATGCAGCATATTACTGGTTTAATGATATATATTTTCCATTAAAGTGTCAGTGATGTAAATTGTGATAACAAGTATATTTACTATTATTTCAGAAATCAAAGTTAGAGGCTGTTGCATCGCCTCTTCCATGTTGCAATAAAGGAACCCTAAAGCATTTTATTTAACCTTGCTATCAAAAGTAACCAAGGTTCTGATCCTGTCATCTAAAAGCATAAATAAAACTACATAACCTTGAAATCAATAATAAAACCATAAACTTGAAATTGAGAATAAAACTATCACCATGATTCTTAATGCAAAGGAAAAAATTAATCATTTCTGTGGTAACTGCTCCCAGCAATTGCTACTTAAGAGGAAAATTATGCACATTTCTTCATCTATCAGTAAAATTGCAAATACCATAATATTTTCATCTATTTGAAAAGTAACCACTGGAAGGGAGTGGAGGCTAAGGCACAAGAAGCCAAAGTAAACATATTACGGACACTTATTTCACCTGGTAATATGCAATATGAAATCAACTCTTCAAAATGAACAAGCTTGATAAAGAAAATTTTCCTCTTTCTATTGGTCAAAATTAAATTCAGATGCTCACTACCTTTCGTAGCAATACTTGTCAGTAAAGAGCTCTGAAACCATCCACGATGTTGATCTGAACCTTCAAGATACAGATCTGCAGGATAACTGAGGTCAATCCTTTTTCCCAACACAGCAGCCCATGAAGAACCTGAAATAGCACATAAGCACTGGAGAAAGATCACCAAGTAAAAAGTATTAAAGCAAGAGAAAATTGCAATGGTTTAAAAAAGCAATTCAAGAAGGTGTTCATATAATCATACGCATGCAAAAGCCAGAGAACATATCATGACAAATGGTACTACTAGAGTCTGACAAAAAAAAAAAAAAAAAAAATCTCAAAGCAGAAATGTGATGTAGCAACATAAAAATAAAAACCAAGCTATAATACAGAAAAACTCATTTCTGCATGAATAAGCACCTTAACCCAAGCCGCTTTCATGAATGGTCTTGTAGATATGATGATAAGCAGTTACAATTTCTACCCTTCTGTGATTCCAACACTTTTTGTCCACATACAAAATGAAAAGGACATATACATATGACTATTTTTTTAAATACATAACAGCAGGCAAATTCCACTACTTAAACTTTAACAACGAGATGTTCCCACTAGTTTGTTTAACCTTGAAATCAATGTGTTCCAATAATGATGCACTTGCAATCAAGTTGGCTGATGATGAGATTCTCGATAATCCAGGAAAAGAATAACAAGTGTTAGGATCAACAACGTATGCAAATTGGTTTTGTGTTTAGTTTACTTGTTTATTAACAAACCAATCAGTTATCTCTAATTGGTTGTATATCCTACTAGCTAGGTTAAAATTGTCTCCTCTGCAATTTCTCTCAAATTCCTCCCCTTTCTGTGTTTCCAAACACGAAAGTTAGGACTGTAACCCAGTTTAACAACAAACCTATGTACTTGCACCGGTAAGTGTTTACTTCCTCAGGTTAGACATGGGAAAGGAACACACATGTACTGTTCATACAGCAATGGAAGTCTTATGGAACTATAGAATTACCAACAATCATAAGTAAAACTGTAGATAATAACAGTCATTCACAATTCTATCAAACTATGTACATTATCAAAAGGTATCAATCTAGCAGCACGATTTTCCTTAAATTTCTTCATAGCAAACAAGGTCCATATTGGCTTATAATTAAACTTTCATATCTCATCATTACCCGAATCAAACCACACATCCATTGTGTCTGTCCCTTTTTCATACTCTGATGCTCTATCACGATACTTGTCAGGGAGTAGGTCCTCAACTGTCATATACCACCATGCATCACTACCCTTTTGGGCTACTATAGCTGCAAAAGTTTTCATTAAATTCAGAAAACAGATATCATGACATGAAACTATGATAACCATCAAATCCAAATTCACAATAAGAGTAACATCCGAACTAATAAGAAGGGAAGTAAATGGAAGAAAATATAGGTGCTAAAGATAAGGAAGTATCAGTTGAGAACACAATGAATCTTCAATAATCTTTGTTCAAAAGGATTACACTTGATATGATCAACAGTCTCTGCATTCATAAGGGGTTCCTTCGATTCCATGTGGTAAAATACCGGAATGGGGACGCCCCATGTCCTCTGCCTTGATATGCACCAGTCAGAGCGACTTGAAGTCATTGCAGAAATTCTGTTTTCTGCCTGAAGAATGGCTGTGCATTCAGCTATTTATACAAGAAATATCACCTCTAATACATGTAACCATTTAAAAAGGACACATAAAAATAAAATCACAAAGCCATAACAATTCATGCAGTCTGATTAGTGTCACAAAGCCATAACAATTCATGCAGTCTGATTAGTGTCACATAGCCATAACAATTCATGCAGTCTGATTAGAATTCTTTAACAGCACATCAACAATTACGATGCAGTGAACAAACAAGGTTCAAACCGCTAAAATTTCATAAATTCCTAAAATAAAAATTTTAGCCAAAGAAGTCATACTTCTGAGTTTTACAAAAGCAACATTCTTAACATATTAGTTACTAACAACAAGCACTGACATAACATTACTATAATCTGTTACCTTTATACAATAAAGAAAAAGATGTTGAGCACGATTCACATCATGCATAGGGCATAATTAACATCGGGAGATACAGAGAATAGTATCTTCATATAATCAAAACATAAAAGAGCCACACTAAAAAACCAAAATTACCTGAGGTGGAATCCATTTTACATGGCCAATCGCATCCATAGCAGCCTGACGAAAGCCTTCTACTGATGCAAACCATTGCTCTGTGGCTCTAAATATCGTCGGCTTTTTAGTTCGCCAATCATATGGATACTTGTGTTCTGCATAAGAGTAAAACAGAGCAATCTTACTTGTGTCACTACTTTTTTTCATCTATGGTAAGAAACAATTGCTACCCAAAAGGATGAACTAGGTGATGGAACAGGTCCAACTTACCATATGGTTCTTCCATGATAATAGACATTTGTTCATCTAGGTATTTTACTACAGCAACATTACCATCCCCAAGTACATCAAGCCCACTAAATTGTATAGCTTCTCCGGTGAACTTCCCATCATCATCAACAGGGGAATGTACAGGCAATCCATATTTTATGCCAGTTACATAATCCTCCTGACCATGACCAGGAGCCGTATGCACGAGGCCTGTTCCTGATTGTGTTGTAATATAATCTCCTCCGATGACAACTGGGCATTCCCTGTTATCTATTGGATGAATGTATCTGAAAATGAAAATTTCAGACCAGATTTTAGTTAAGAAATGAGAATATAAAATATCAGGTTTAGAATATTATTTCATAATTAGGTGCTTAAATAATTTCCTGTTGCAATTTAATAGGTAAGATAAATCCATGACTTTGGCTTTTAGGTGACTTTATTCTAAAAATTGCCTTTGGAGTTGGAATTTTTTCAAGGGGGGTTGTGATTCAGAAAGTATAGTTTGTTGAATAAACAAACTCAGGGTAAAAATTCCTTATCTGGGCGAGCATTGAACAAATTGATTGCATTCCTGACCTGCAGTTTTCAAGATCTGACCCTAAAAGGGTTTTCTTGATCACAAGCTTTGAACCCCATTTCACTTCTAGTGTTGGCACAAGATTGTATGCCACTACAAGGAAAGGCTTCTTTTGCTTCCTTAGAGCATTGCCAAGTTGTCGTTCTTTATTTCCAGAGGATGTAGACGCATCTTCTGAGGACTGAAATTCAATTACAGCATATTGAAGTTTGGCATTGACTGCGACAGCTGAGGGCAGAAGACCCCAAAGAATAAAGGAAAATAATAAGATAGGAGTGAGAACAAGAGAGAAGAAAGATTAAACATTTGTCATACGGAAAACAAACATATGTCCTTAAGGTCAAGGATGGAATTAGGATGACATGAATACACGGGGGAGCAAATTAAGGTTGGCAACGAAAATAAAATATGGTTCAACTAAATTAAGACTTACCAGCATTGGCTGGAACTGTCCAAGGAGTTGTGGTCCATATGGCCAAGCACAAATCTGGATATTCCATTAATAACCCACCCAAAGTTGGAGGTGCACTCACTAATCGAAAAATGGCATATATACTTCTTGAAACATGCCCCTCAGGATACTGCATAAAAAAACTCCAGTGTAGTAATGAAAGGATGCCATAACTATTATGGAAGACCATGTACGAGAACAATATAACCAAAATGGCTTGAGCATTTTATAAAGAATGTTGGAAGTTTAAGTCTCTCATAACTTGAGTCACAAGACTGGAGTACCGAGTGATAAATATATTACAAGATGTACAAAAGAAATTGATGCATGATGGTTTAAATGTCAACTGAGTAGAAAAATCTGAAGATCATTGAGCATTATTTCAATGTACCAACCAGAATAAGAATTATATATGCAAAAATAATTAACAGTAAAATTAATGAACTTGTTCAAGCACATTTAGAACCTACCACTATAAAATATTAAAGTCATCACTCATCAGTTCCATTCTATAAGAATGTCGCAATAAGTTACATTTTAGTGAGGTTAGTACAAAGGGGAAAAGAGCATGATTATACATTCCAAAACTTATTTTACCTCCAACTCAGCCTCTGCAAGAGCAGTACGAGATGAAGGACTCCAATGGACAGGTTTCCTGCCTCTATAGATGCATCCTTGAAGGGCCATCTGGCCAAACACTTCAATCTATCAAAGGATAGGATGTAAGACTTTCTTAGAAAGTTAACTGTTATAATTAACTTACTCAGAAAATAAAGAAAGAACATTTCCTCTAATTTTAAGGGTATTATGAGATAGGTGCCCTCCAGAAAGATCAGAGATATTGTTGCATTTATCTCCTCTTTATTTAATTTTATAGAATTCATTACATTATGGGAGTATGGGCATCTGTTAAATATGTTTAGCATAACTTGTACAGGGCTAACACATTTTTCCCTGAAAATTTTACACATGCAAGTATAATGGAGAAAAGCTGTTCCAGCTACCTGGGCAGCTTCATATTCTGGATCTAGGGTTAGATAAGGATTATCCCAGTATGCCCAAACTCCATAGCGCTGCAACAGCAGAATTGATTAATCAAACTGACTACTTTAGCATGGTGCATGCATCTATTATTTTCATGAAAAATAAGATACTAAAACGACCAAAATCAACTTATTTTGATGTTATTTTATCAGCTCCCAAAAGATTATAAGAGTGTATGAAGTGATATCTTTGATTTGATAATATGTGAACAAAAAGCCAATAATTAACCCAAAAGAGTAGGTAGAATGTGTTATAACCTTAAATGATGCCATCTGAGTTTTGACAGTCGCTTTGGCAAATTTGGCTGCCTTTGATCTTAATTTTGATGGTGTCAAATCCTTTCTGGCATCTTGATCCAATGATTGCAGAACTGTATAATTTAAGATGACAATCAAGTTTTTTTCAAACTTGACCTCAATTTCCTTTGGGTTTCCACATTATTTTGGATTGAAATTTGAAACCTTTGTTTCACCAGACTAAATTGACTTGTAATCAGAAAATTTTATGAGGTCATATTTTCGCTCGTTTCAAAGCAATCAAAATACGGCCAACAATAACAGCATTTCATGATTGGCATTACGAAAAAAATGAAATAATATCTAGAATAAATCAAATACAATTCAGTCATCAGCAACAATTCAAATTTAGCTTGTGTCAAATTAGCTAGTTCCCCCATGACAGGATAAGATGCCGACATCTGAAGCAGAAAAGAAACTAATACTTGCCTTTCAACTCAATTGGCAAGCCATGGCAATCCCATCCTGGAACATAATGAACCTTATAATTTTGAAGAATCTGCTCGAGGATAAGAATAAACGAAAAAAGAAAAAAGTTAAGATCATTTTACATCTGAATAACTGGCTACAAATTACATAATCTATGAATTGAATTACTTATTGGAATTAATGGATATACCCTAATATATCTTGATGGAGTAGTCAACATTATCATTTTTGGCATATTACTGACCAAAACACACACTAGGAAAATGACATCAAAATTGGATCATAAGAACGATGACATATGAACTTTTTAACCATAGAAAAATTAGATTATATGATTTTATTTTATTTCCTTTCCTTTTGCTCTTATCTGTTTCTCAATGTGATTCATCCAGGAAGAAATTTGCAAAAGAAAACATTTGAAAGTTTTTATTTTAATCTTTTCATTTTCTTTGTCACTACAAAATGAAGAAACCAAATGTTTTGAAAGACAGTCTTCCAAATAGAAATTCGTAACAACATGGTTTGTGAACTTGATTTTATTTTCCCTTCCATTATATCTGATTTTCCGTCTCTTCTACTTTCTGATGTACCAAAACCATGTGATTTTTTTTTTCCCGTTATCAGGAAAATTCATTTAAACGGCAGGACAACAAGTCTTAGGAAGGGAAACAGACCTTATAACGATTAATTATATCCTTCAAGATTTTATTAAGGGCATGACCAATGTGTAGATCACCATTGGCGTAAGGTGGACCATCGTGAAGAATAAAATTCCCCTGAGAAAGTAATCGAAAACAGATCAACTAATTAGTTCATCACTAACATTTAACTAATGTGAGCAAGTATAGCACCCCAAAAAAAAAAAAAAAAAAAAAAAACCCACCCCATCATTTTTCTCCACAACCCGCTTGTACACCTGATTACTATCCCATAACTTTTGAATCTCAGGCTCTCTCGTCGTGGCATTGGCCCTCAAGCTAAATGCAGTCTTTGGTAAATCAACAGTGTGCTTGTATTTTCCTTCTTCTTGCTTTTCCCCTGAACAAATTCAATCAACTCACCGAAAAATAGGAACAAATTACATATGACTTTAGGTTTTGAAAAAAAATATCATTGCATCACGCACCATCAGATACTTTTTTAGCAGCCATAGCGGGACCTCGAGATCTTAGCTTTGAAGAACCAAACTCGTGACCAGAATATGTACAGTGGCTTCGTCTACAACAGAATAAGCTAGTATTCCTTAAAGACGAATAAGTCCTTGGTGACAACACCTGATAACATAAATAAACGCAGTTCATCAGCGGCAAAACTGACCTTCTGACATTTTGTAGAACATGTGGTGAGCATGTTGCATTGCACTGAAAATAAAGCTACGGAGGCACGAAGAATGTGTACATTGGAATATATAAGTAGCCGATAAGAAGAGGAGTGAAGCATGGTCATTGTAGCCTGGTAGGGACTGGAAGTCAAGGATTTAAGAAGGGACATGTTTGGCTATGGCTTCATTATTTGAATAAATTGTGTGCGTGGATAGGCGACGAAAACCAGTCCAGCCTTCCAGTTCAAGTGCTAGTATCATTGGTACGACGTCGTTCCCTTTTTAAAGTTGACAAATCTTGTAATACGTGGAAGAATTGTCCAATCCACGAAAAAATTTTCAATTATCATCTTTGTGACATGTTTAATTACCAACAAATAGAAAATGAAATTTTATTTTTAAAATAAATATTTAAAATTTTTATTGATATATTAAGTCATAGAAAAATAAGATTCAAATGTTAATAAAATTTTTATATAAAATTCAATTATAATTTAAAACTCATTTTCATTTGCAAATGAATTTCTTATAAAATTCATTTATAAATAAATTGCTATATTTAACATACTATAAAATAAAAATAGAATTCATTTTAAATAAAATAAAATTTGTATTTGATTTAAGTGTAAAATTTAATAAAATATTTTATTTTATAAAAATATTTTGTCATTTTTAAAAAGTTTTACAAATATAAAAAACACAAGAAAAAGAGAATAAACAAAGAAAAAAGAAAGAGAAGGGGAAAAAAGAGAAACAAAATTAAAAACAAATGTATTTTAATTAAGGTATTTTTATTATAATGAAAAAATTTATAATTTTAGAATTAATTTGCAAGTTCAATCAAATTTAATAGAATTTAATTTATTTATAATCAATTCCAAGAATTTAATGAAATAGAATTTCAAATAAATTTTATTTATATCAAACACAATAATAATTTTATATTTTATAAACAAATGAATCAATTTAGACGATAAGATTTAAAATATCAAATATACAAAAAAAAAAAAATGAAAATCATATTCTTATACTATTTCTTGATATGTTAGGCATTGACAAGCAAAATCAATAGAAAAAAAAATCATATGCTATAATTATCAGAACAATTCATATTGCCATTTTGAGATTAAAATGGACAAAACAATCCATGTGATTTGTGATAAATAAATAAATAAATAAACTACATACACTCTCGGAGGTTGGTATAGCAGCTTACAGAGAGAGGCACAAGAAGTTGGAGTTCCACCAAAAACTAAGAGAGTAGTTGCAAAAGTGCTGCAGCGCAGTGTTTATTGTTGACGAGATAGACGATGGAAATACAACGAAAATGATCTTTAAATAGGCTCTAATAAACTAAATAACCTAATTATGCAAGGAACCTAACTTAACTAGGAAACTCAGAGCATTTTAGTGAAAGTGTGGAAAATGAGAAATCTCAAGTTCGATTCATTCAATGAACATATAGATTTATAGGAACCTAAATAAGCAGAGGCAATTTAAGCAAGAAGCCCACGTTGCCGAGCCTCACAGCATCTCCAGGCCCACACTTTAAAACCCAAATCCATCAACTTTGGGCTGATGTTCCGCAATCGCCAGCAAGGTTTCAGAACCACTATTCGGTAGACCAGTTGAAACAAATAAGCAGGGCCAAGCTTTTCTGGAAATTAACCGATATTTATATTACAGATTTTTCTTTTTCAATATTATAGCTCTAAAGGAGTACGGTAAAATGGAAATGGTTAGATGAACAATGATGCCCAGTTGCAAATGTAGCACCTGTGCTCGCTTTAACAGAGGTCAAATGCAAATTGAAAAATTGCTGGCATTATATATATATAGGGGTCTAACAACTTCCTTCTACTGGCTAACAAACAGATTTTGAAGTCTTTTCCTTCATGTCATTTATCTACGAGATCAATAATCAGAATAACAAATAACAGAAATCATAAAACATCTATATGTAGGCATCATCTCATTATGTAACAGCTCATCAGATACCCTGCAGATGGAACAAAGTTATCATTATTTATTAAGGAGGTAACTAGTCCTTGTCAAATGTTTACCCTTACAAAATTTTAACTGATACAGCTAAGAACAACAGATGCTAAAATTTAAATACTTTACCAGTAATCCATAGCATTCTTTGACTTTCTTACGGCAACACCAGGACAGATGCTCCTTAATACGGATATTACCATTGGAACAATACTAATGAGAGCCACTTGCAATTCTGAGCTACTTGTTTTGATGGTGATCTGCCCATTTTGCATGTTGTTCATTCCAACGCGAATAGTCATCTTCGAATTCCCACCAATGGAGAACTGAGACTGCAAGTTGGCCATTAGACCCAAATCACCTCTCCACTTCAATAGAGAAAAACCCAGTGTAGATTGATCTTGCACTATAGGAAACTCCTTGCTCTTGAGGTGAACTTCGAAGTTGGCTCCATATGCTATATCACCTTCAGAACGAACAACACCTGCACTTCCCACCAAAGCCAAGCGCTTTACAATTGCAATCTGGTCCTCAACTCTGAGTCCTGTAGCCACATTCTTGCCCAACAGGGTAATGCATATTCCGCCAGATGTTTTGTTTATCTTATAGTTCTTGAATTTGGTTTCACATCGGAGGATATATGCAAGCTGCCTTCCAATATTCTGGATGTTGAATCCCGCCATTGTTGGTTTATTTTCTCCATACTTTGCACAAACTGAAGAGTCCAATTGGATGTTAAACTTTTTTTTATCCTTCATGAATTGAACAGAAAATGCGCCCGGGAACTGACCGGCAATGGCAAGATTGCCTTCAAGACTAATACCATCATATCCAGAGTCATGATCCCACCCCTGCGATTCAACTGGTATCACTAGAAGCTCCGAAGTGGGCTCCAACGTTCGGTATCTATAAGAAGGACTGCCACTGTCAAAGGAAGGTGGGAGGATAAAGTCAGGCATGGAAACCGGCACAGTTGCTGGACCTTCATCCTCCTGGTCCACACCATCCACAATGTGGCTATGCTCATCACTTCTACGATCTTGGCCTGTCTTCTTTAGCTCCTTCAACCTTTTCACCTCCTCTCTTAACTGCTTCTTTTGAAGGAGTTTCACCTGATGATCGTACTCCTCAAAATACGCCTTTTTTTGCTCTTTAGTTAGCTTATTAACCTGGGATTTCCTCAAGGGCTTGAATGGTGGAAGCTGGTCATACTCATCCTCATCTTCTTCATCAGAATCAGATAATTCTAACATTTCCATATCAGAGTCAACACCATCACCACCCTGCTTTGTAGTGAGTTTTGGATGAGGGCGAGACTGCAATAGAGAAGACACCAAGGAAGGCAGTGGTAGGGGATGAAACCGTAAGCCAAGCAGCTTCGTATGATCAGCATGTTCTTGAGGCTTGGTTATAGAACTCACTTCTGATATAACCTTTAATGAGTAGCATAAGAGTAATAATTGTGATCTCCAACTTTGTCCATTGGGGAGGATAGTTTCTCCATTTTTGTTCTTTAAACATGACGGATGATTCTCAACAAGAGATACTGGATGCATCAGATCAGGATGCATCAGCCACAGATCACCAACGGCTTTGCTGATAGCCCGCTGAACAACATGCGATCGTTGAGCAACGAACATCTCAAAACTTACCGGTGATCCATGTGGTCCCTCAGGTGGAGTGGCAGCTGCATGAGTCAGAGTGACAATAGCATTTCGCCATATTGATGGAGTGAGAGCATTAGTAAGTGAGACTAACAATGGCAAATCATTGAGGTCTCTAGCATGAGAGTCCAGCCTATCAACATAGAGGACAACATCAGGAGGGAACTTCTTTATCGACTTCTTTATAGATGATAATATTTTCCTGTTAGTAGCTTCTTCATGCACAGAGGATCTGAGACCTGGGGTGTCAAGAATTCTCATCCTAACTCCATCTATTGTTTCAACAATCTCCTTAATTTTAGTAGTGACAGGTTCAAACGCATCGGTCATCACTTTCTTCTCGCCGAGAATAGAATTAATGGTTGCACTTTTCCCCACTCCAGTTTTCCCAACAACCAAAATGTTTACATCGAAGTCGAAATCACCTTGTCCTTCAGCTTCAAGCTGTAAAGCCATTCTCTTACAAGATTCCAGGTTGAATTCCTTGCCGACATGTCCCCTTGCAGCCAGGAGCAACCTATGTAACACTTGTGCAACTTTAGAATCTTCAGAAGAATGTCCTAGTCGTTGGACAAGCCTCAAGAACTTCACCCCAATGTACTGTACCTTCTCAATCATCTTCTTCTCTTCACCAGTCATATTGTCATTCATGACATGCTTGACCATATCCGGAGCATGTGACGTAGCATTAAATGTTGAGCCATCAACGGGGTGCTCAACAGAAAACACTCTGGAACCATGAGCAGAGGTTAACCTGATGCTCCCTCCATCCAATTTAGCACTTGTTGCTGCTTTTAAAAGAGAAGACAATTGAGCAAAGTCGAATAATTTATTTTCTTCATGCTCCTCATCAGCCTCCAGTTTCCCATCTGAGTCGGCAACATTCTGCCCTTTAGTTCTTTGTGGATGATCATAGAAATCGTCCGCCAATGGAAGAGCAGGGGAGACGGAACTTTCCCCTGCTTCGTTCCGGATGTGCTCAGTAGTCCTAGTGCCTCCAGGTAACATATCTTTTATATCTTCGTCAGAAAGAAGAACTTGTTGCTCTCCTACCTGTTCTGGGTCACAGTTTACTTCATGACTGATACCAAAGCAATCGGTATTGCTATGTGATGCTTCATCCAATCTGTCACCTTCGAACATTTCAGGAAAATCACCATTTCCCAACAAATCCACGGACTGAATTTTATTCATCTCAGTAGCATCTTCAGGTGCAAGAGACTCAAATCTTACAACAATTTTGGGCGCACATTTATCTTCTAGTTTCTCATTGTCACTGCCCTTTTCAAAAGCCACACTTCCACTGATGAGACTGCTCTGATCATTGTTCTCAAAATCTGTAGTTTTTTCTACCTCAAATTCCACCATTTTCGCTAGCAGATCTTGAGGCTCTGGCACAAGTTTCTGTGCAGACTCATCTACAGGTTTAATTACAGTTTCAAAGGAATTGCTAGAAAAGTTAACTACTTTACTTATCTGCTCCTTTATTTGGCCAGCAGTATCATTCTTCAGTTCTTGTAGCTCCGCCACAATATTATCAACCTGGTTCAAGTCCCTTTCATAGGTATCACCACAACTATTAAGTGCTTCAGCAATCTGTTCCTTTAGCTGACTACCACTGCATTGCTCAGATACATTATTCATAACACCATTCTCCATACTCTTTGCATCGAGCAAATTTATACCATTCAATTCAATCTTCTCCTCAAATGAAAGCCTACCTTCGCTAAATTCTTTAGCTTCATCATCCAATTGAGAATTTTCCACCAAGACATTTTCTTTGCTCTCCAAAGACTTAATGTGAACCTCTGGTATAACAACATGACGCTTATCCTCAATCAATTCAACTGAAGCAGAATCATCACCAAACTGTTTAACATCTTCCTTCATTTCTTCATTCCCTTTATTCGCCACCAAAGCCTCAACAACATCAGTTAGTGATGTCACAATATGGCATTCCTCCTTAATCAATTCAACTGAAAAAGTCTCATCAGCAGAACTCTTCACTGCAAATTTATCATCTTTACTACCCAAAACACCGTTATCAGCTCCAAGAAATTTATCCGAAACCAAATCCTCACTATCTCTTAGCACCCATAACTCATCTTCGCTATCTTCTTCAACATCAAACAATTTGACTCTAGCAGCACTATCCATTCTCTCAAGAACCCCAAAACTAGGCACCTTAACAACGCCTGAAAAGCTGCCATCCTCCACTTCACCACTAACCATTTCCTCTTCACACATCAACTCCTGGAAGTCATCTTGATCCATTGACAATTTGGCAATAGGCATATTCAACTGCAGATTGAAATTACCCGAGTCAACAACAGGGCTAAAGTCATCAGTAAAACCACTCTCCTCCTCCACCGTTGAATTTCCTAAACTTTCTTCTTCTGGGTTCGCCACAAAAGGCCTAAAGAATTGGTTTTCGTCATCTGGGTCGGCTAAGAAAAGCTTTTCTGACGCACTTTCGAACTCCTCACCACTAACATACTCGTCAGTATCTGACCCATTATCAATAGCACTACTACTGGCATCACTAACATGACCATTAGATTCAAAATCAGAAGAGTCATCCTCAGGAGTGATAGGAGCTCGAATAGGAAGAAAACCTGAGGTGGAAAATGAGGGGGACCCTAGTATAGTAGAAAAAGATACAGGCGTCGTTGATGCCATGGCTTGAAGCTCTTTGTTTCAGTAATCAAAGCAAAAAAAAAAAGGCGACTGCTTTTATCCATTAATCATTTTAGGATTTGGGTTGAACTTTTGAATATTGTGGGTATGAATGTTGGTGGACTAGTGGTTCAGAAAGAGGGAGGCAGTCCCGATATTATTTAGGTTGGATTAGCAGATGCGTTCTTGTTTTGTTTGGTAAGGGATGGATTCCCCATTTTGCAGTTTTCTAGGAGATGAAAAGACGACAGACATATTAAGATTTGAAATTTAAGTTTTGTCTTGTGATTAGACTGTTCTTTTTGGACTGTCTTATGTGTTAAAGTAGGAATCCACGAGCCCTCCAAAGCACTCGTGGTCATTCAGCGTCGTTATGAAGCTATGCTATGTGGTCACAGAATAATTGAATTTGCACACCAGGAGTTCGTGGCTTGCAAGGTAGATGACCATGCAAAAATTAACTTAAAAAAAAAAACACTATAACTATAACCTCAATTATAATTCTATTTTCCACTAAAATATTACATTCCTTTTTTTTTTAATTTTGGTCTGAACCTAATTTTTCATTTTGAAAAATGTTTTAATTACACTATGTCTTCGACTTATTTTTCCAATTTCCATTTGAGTTCTATATTACTTGGGGACAATTTTGAAATAATCATTAGAAGCATTTAATATTGTATCATGGTGTTATGTACAGAAATATGACAATGGAGGTGGTGCAAAGATTTTGACTTTCCTTTCACATGGCGCAACTTTCAAGGGAATTTTTCGCCAATTATAAACAAAATCAAGAAAGGCCGCTTCCCAATAAAATTAAAAATAGTAAAATAAAATTTAACCATATAACAAGCAGCAACTTGTAATCTGCTGTATCATGGAGATAATGAGCAGTCAAACGAAGTAATAAAATTTTTTTAATTTTTTTGAGTTAGATTATAAATATATTTTAATATATTTTTTTGTTTAAAAATATATTTTTTAATATTTAATTGAATGAATAATTTAAAAAATATAAAAATATTTAATTATGTAGAAATCATATATATATTTTTTATTTTTGTATAAACTATCTAAGTTATAGCCTCACTCTAAACCAATGTAATTCCGCCCCTGTTGTAACCAAACTTACTCTTTTTTTTTTTCTTTTTAAAAATCAAACCGGAACTTGCATTAAAATCAACTTTCAACAGCTAGTACATGATTTAGAAAGTTATGAGGATTATAAAGCCATTTATTTGGAGCCTTTACTCATAAACGAGCTATATTATTTGTAGATCTACGACCATGATTAAAGTAATTAGTGATAATTAGGATTTTCTCTTCCATATGTAGAATTTTTTATTTTAAAATTGCACTTAAAATGCCACATCATAATTATAATCGAAAAATCAATTAGATTCTGATTAGAGATTAAAATGAAAATAAATTATTGAATATATCTATTTTATAATTTAAATTAAATTTTATATTAAAATTAAAAATTGACTTAAAATTTAGAATTTTCGTAAGTAATTAAGTCAAAATAATAATTATAAAATATTTTGAGATGAATAATAATGATAATGAATAATGTGACTTAAATTATTTTGGCTTGGGCTAGGCTTTGCAGTCTCTTTACTTCTTAGAGGGCTTTTTACCTTAACTCGCCTGGGCTTGAGCTTGAGATTCCTGAAAGCAAGCCCAAGTTAAAGGCCTGTTTTCAAACTATAAACAAAATTACAAATGTTTTCTTCTTCCTCTGCCTCCAATGGCGCGTGCGCACAGTGCCACCTTCCCTTTCCTCGCGCCGCAGGCCACCAACACCTCATCAATCGTCCGCAGGTTCCGACTAAACCGACTCCTTGCATCTTCAATCCCCATTTCATTTCCATTAAAACGTACAAATAGGAAAAATCACTTACGCCCTAAAATCCTCAAAACCCTAACTAAACCCTTCCCCACCGGTCCTCTTCCCGAGTTAATTCCAGTAGAACTCACCTTACCCAATCCCATCCCATTCTCACCCGAAAACGACGCCGTATCCCTTCTGGTGAAATTCTCCTCCCAGAAGTCTCTGTGTCGGAGACTGTTAGTACGGCTGCAGAACATAGTGGCTTTGTTGGTAAAATTTCGGCAAAGTCTGTCTTAAAATTTGGCGGTTATTTTGTTGGGATTTTTCTGTTTCAAGCAATTGTTGCTGGTTTTGTGCTGGGAAACTCTAATTCCAATGATAAAGAAGATGAATTGAGTAGTTTGGATAGTAAAGGAAGTATATTTATGGATGGAAGCAGTGTGAAGTACTTGGATGAGACTGAATTAGAAGAGAGAATCAGTGAAATTAGAGCAATGGCGAGGGACGCAAGGGAGAAGGAGAAGACGGAGAGGGGAGAGGGTGATGAAGAGAGTAGAATTGAAAAGGAGATTGGTGCTAGGTTGAGTAAGTTGGAGAAGAGACAGAATTCAAAGAGAGAGCAGTTGTCTATGAACTATTTGAGTCTTTTTGGGATTGAAGAAGATGAGAGTGAGATCAGTGACGGTGGTTTGAAGTCAAAAGAGGATGAAAAGTTGATGTTTAAAAAGAAGTATAGGTTTAGAAGCCCTTCAGTGAACTCAATGAATAGTCCGAAGGGATTTTCGGGTTCAAGTAACGGGAATAGTAGTATTAGTTTAAATGGTACATTGGGATGTTATGAGCAGTTGAATTCATCACAGATTGATAAAAAGAAGTTTGAGAAGCAAATGGAGGAATCGCAAAAGGAAATACAGTCTGGTAATGTAAATAAATCATATGAGTGTTTGATTTGTTTATTATTTCTTTTTTCAAGTATGTTTTCTAGTAACATGGTGATGGTTCTTGATAGTCTGGACTTATCATTGCTTTTATTGATCTAGGAATGCAGATTCTTTAAAATGATATTTTGGTGATGCCGAATTCTGAACATTTTTGCTATCAGATTAATGCTCATAGAACTATTTATTAATCTGGGGTGTTTGTAAAATTTTTTAGGTGCTGTCCAGGGGACCAATGAAGGAAGGTTGTCTAGTGAAGGAACAAATTATTGGAAATCAGGAGATTTGGGAAAACAGAATTCTAAAAGCTTAAGAAAAGAAAACCAGAGAACTACTACAAAATTTGATGGCCCTGCCTCATCAAGCATAAATGGCATCACAGACTATGGAAAGAGACAAGTGGCTGACAAACTGCCGTATAAGCAATCGGACGTACAAACAAATTTGTGGTGGTTGAAGCTTCCTTATGTTCTAGTATGCAATTGAAATATTGACTCTCTCTATTTTTTATGCAATTTGAAAACCTTTGGCTTAATTATGCATGTGTAATTAAAAAAAATTAATTGCATAGGTTAATTTCACAATAAATAATTTTCTCTGTGTCCTATTTCAGGGTATACTTATGCGTAAAGGCTCAGAACATGAAGGAGCAGGACTTTATACATTAAGAACTCTTTTTGCAGATGATGAGGGCGACTCTTACACCATTGCTTTTGAAGACCGTGGTGATGCCAATAACTTCTGTTATTTACTTGATTCCTACTTTGAAGATTTAGAGGACTTCAGTGCTGATATTGTTCCACTGTCGGTAAAAGTAAGTACCAGAAATAATTAGCCCGTCGTAGGGCAGGTTATAAAAGGAGCAACTGGGGAATTTTATTGAATCATGGCATTTGAATGCAATGATACCCATGCTTATTATGAATAAGCGCATGTATTCTTCTAAATCTTTTAATTAATGCTAATTTAAGAAAGGCAAATTTGAACTGCTGCAGGAAATTCATGAGGCAGTGAAATCTGGTTCCAAGAACGTGATTGTTGTAAAGAAGGGACAACTTAAGCTTTATGCTGGTCAACCATTTGCGGAGGTAGAGATAGCGTTGCATGCTTTGCTTGAATGAGATCAAACATGGATAATCTTCTTCAACCCTCTATTAGGCCTTCCAACCTCCTTCGATCTGTGCACATATATTTTTGGAAGTTCCTGCCCAGAGTTGAGATATTTCTTCTTCAATATTCTTTTAGGATTTTGACAATCACTTACGCAGGTTAATGAGCTTGTACAGCGATATATAAGAAAATTTTTTATAGCAAATTTTGGTGCTGATATAAGACAATTTTGTCTTGTAACTTTGAAGTTTAGAGAAGTGGAATAATTTTATGAAGATTGGCCTGCTGGTGTTGGAAATCTACGTGAAGGAAATGTGTGCGCAATCAAATCTTCTTTTGTTTCCGAAATTAACTATATTCATTAATACAGTTGATTGCCTACTTCAATTGGTCGTTTGTTTTCGGTAAATATATTCATTAATACAGTTGATTGCCTACTTCAACTTGTCGTTTGTTTTCGGTAAAAGCAGTGGGAAAAAAAGTCGACCAAAAAGAAAACAATGAAGTGAAAACTAGATTTTGCTGGTTATCTTTTAAGAGAAACAAATGGGATCGCAACAAGATGACACTAAATTGTGTTTATTGCAGGATTGCATGTAAAAAGTACTGTTTACATGAAATATCAGATGACTGCAGAACTGTGTTTTCTTTTGACCCTAAAAAGCCTAGTTTCTTATACCCCCTCCGCTACGAACACAGAATTCTACTGCGAACTAGTAATTTTGGCTATAGACTGGGCTTGAACGGCTGACAAATTGGATTGGCAAAAGTTTTGCCACGACTCCTGCATGTGCTCTTCATTAACCGTACATCCATAAAATGCAGAAATGGCAATGTTTCGGGCTGCTTCTCTTGCCTCAGGCAGCCTATCATTCAACAAATCAGCAGCCATTTGTACCAGTGAAACCAATCCGAACTTTTTCATTCCTTCTAGACCCTGAAATTGGTTGCCCATCAGTCAACGTCAGTTATACTGTTACAAGCAAATAAAAGGCAAATAGTAGCAAAAGAATGACCATATTGGAGACAGAGCTGGAGATGCAGATGGCAACTTTGGCCCTGACTCTAAAGTTGGAATGGCTAACATATCCCTTGAGCTTATCGAGCAACGCCAGAGGAGACATAGACCTCACCATTGCATCCAGTGCTTTATCTGCTTCTTCACACACAAACCTTTTATCTTGAGAAGCTTTGAGGAGTAGCTGCAATAGCTGTGCACCCATAGGACAAGCTCAAGTCATTTAACCAAAAACCAACATGACACCGCAATCGTAGAAAAGGGAGTTGATAAGAATTTGTCCTCACCAAGTTATCAAAAGCATGAGTTGTTGAGTCAAGTAATTTGTCCCCAAATGCATTGAAGATATCAGATGAAGCTATGATGGAGGTCTTACACAAAGCACTTCGTGGGTTCTTCATAGCTTTTACCACAACCAATAGTACCTTTTCCCTGAACAAACATCACGCGCACATAACCCTGGTTAGACGGTGTCCATCATCAACTAAAAGCATTATTTTGTAGAGTGTGGAAATCTTTCATACAATATTGGAAGCAAGAGATCAGGGTGATGCAGCGCGAATCGCCTAGCATTATTAAGCGATTCGCAAACCTTTGTCCAATCCTTTGAATCTAAGCCTTCAATTAGGCCCTGGAAACACAAACAAAATAAAAAGAAAAACAACCAATAAAATGAGAACTCATCTGGGTTTGTTCAAAAAACACAGACAAAATTCAGTATCGAACAATATGCTACATATTATTAGACTTACTAGGATGTTGGATTCGGGATCTGGTATGGCTTTGAGATTGTCTGAAGAAATATAATCGACAGCAGCATCTGCAGAAGGTGGCAATGGAGCCTTGTTTTCATCATTTACACCAAACTCGACCTGTTTTTGGATGGGAACAGACACTTTTGCTTGCTTTTTGGGCCTTTCTATTGTTATTGGAAGAGCATTATCAATGGGTCTCAACGCCATTTTTTATTTTTCTTCTGAAGAGAGAGATTGTTGAAGAATTTGATATGCCGAAGAGCGGGGGCCTGCAAGGACTAACAAAGAAAGAAAGTGAACATTTCCTTTTACCTCTTTTGAGGATTTAAAATTTAAATAAAAGTTCAAAAAGAGACGTTGGGCTTCTGGGTAACGATCACTATCTTTTGGAGCAGTAGAAGAATCGTTCGTTTATGTTGATTTTTGTTAGACCGCGGCGCTTATTAGTTTTTTATTTTAATTTTTTACCTGATTAATTCGTCTATCATATTGGCTTCATATATTTAAAAATATTTATTATCTATAGTTGCTGATGCAATAATTAAATTCAAACACTTAAAAAAAAAAAAAGTAGCAAACTCTCTTGATGATAATTAAGAATTGTTGCCCGCGATGCGGCTGTAACAATTGTTGCCAACTGATAACTGATTAATGATAATGATATACAAAAAGGTAAACAAAGTCTAACAATGATAAAGAGTTTTTATTTTTTTTATTTTTTTATCAAATTACTATCAACTCAATTAACACTCCTTTATTACAGCCACGTCATAGGCAGTAGGAATCTCTTGCTTTCTAGGCTACAGAAAAATTGTCCCTTAATTTGTTCAACGAACCTTGAGATTCTCTTCCTTGGTTTCTTTAATTTAATTAAAGGGTATAATATGTTTCAAATAATAATAATGTAATATTCAAAGAAAATAAAATTTTTATTCATATAATAAATATAATATAATTAGATACAAATATAAAATTTATCATTACAATAAAAAATATAAAAAAAATTCATTATAATTTCTCTTAAAAACTTCAATAATGTTGATCGAGTTTTATACTTTACAACTAATGAGAAAGCATACTCCATTTTGTGATCTATCGATCACATATTAATTCGCAGGTTTTTTAACTAATATAATTAAAAGAAAAATAATAATAAATTATGCACCAATCAATTCAAGTTTAAATTATGCACCAATCAATGCAAATTTAGGAATGACAATGGATAGATTATAGGTACAGTAGTATTGTATATTTATCTATACTCAAAGGGTGTATAACTACTCATATATATACCCATATTCATTTAAATAATAAATATTAAAAATTCATCTTTATATTCATACGTTTCGAGTAATTTTTGGATAATCTCTCACATACATAGTTGTCAAAATATTTTTAAAAATATTTGTATAAGTTAAAAAAAATGTATATAATTATTAATTTATAATTAGATTTAATCAAAATAATGCATATTATATTCAAAATGTCATATATTAAAAAATTAAATAAAAAACTACTTAAATACTACAAAAATGAATAATTTAAAATTATGTATAGTTCTCCAAATGTAACACATCGTAATCAATAAGTTCAATTATAAAATTGCTAATATTGTGCATTGAACTTAAAAAAATATTTAAAATAGGAGTATATATGTGTCTATATAAGGCAAGGATCTGAATTTGAATATGGCTAAACCTAATGGTTCGGGCATAATATGGATATGGATAGACACTATATTATTTATATCGTATCCAAAATCAATTTAATTATTAGTATGAGTTTATCATACCCATTATCCAGATTAGGTGAATATTCACTATAAAATATAAATTTTCATCCCTATCCAAATTATTTAAGAAATATCAAAACGCTTCGTGAAAAATTTATTCATATTCCCACAGACTCCATAAAAAGAGATTTATATTACCTATGGAAATTTTAAAAAAATTATAAGAAACAAATAAATCTAAGTTTATAGATTTAGATTTTATTGCAACAATAAAATAAGAGTCAAACTCACACCAAAGAAATGAGAAAAATAATGTAAAAATTCTAATTAATTTAACTTACAAATATAGTGATAGATCAATTAAAACTCACTTAATAAAAAACTGAAAAAAAAAAAAGAAAAAGAAACCTACTACATAAATTAGTAAATTTGGTGATTTTAAGGACGACAACGACAAGATTTTATTAATAACAACCTAAAAGAGTTTCAATCTGAAAGTTTATTAAAAGATAAAGGAAAAAAGAAATGGTTGAAAGAGTCTACGAGAATGTTATTTGATTATATTAATTATGTTGTAATTTAAAATTTATAAAATATAATTCTCAACTAGATTTGTGTATTAAATATTATTTAGTTAATTTAAAATTTCACTAAATATAACTTAACTTATGATATTTAAAATATAATTTAATATTATTTTTATATTAAAATATTTTATAATTTTACAACTAAAATCTTAATATATTACATCATCCAATATTATGTGTTTTACATCTAATTTAAAATGTAAAATTATATAATATATGTCACTAAAACAAAATTTAGATATAATATATCCATAATATAACATTTTTGTATTAATGTCGAGTTTTTCTTATACGGAGTTTTAATTAAAATAAAAATCCAATTACATTTTTCTTAAATTTTTTTGTAGTGAAAAACTTACAACCAATGAAAAAAAAAGTAAAGATTTAATTCAAAGTGGATCTTAGAGTTGTAAAATCCCACGTTAATATCAAACTACAAAGATGAATGTTTTATATTATTCTTCTCACCACCCACAAGTTTTAGCTTTTGAACATCAACGGTGTAAGAATCACTCTGATGGAAGATTCGTGTTATTCATATCCACACAAAGAAGAATCTTGCGCACCTGAAATCATTCTGTAACCAAAATATAATCTCAGATCCTACTTTCATATTAAAATTTGGATCTTGAATAGTACGAGTCTGAGATGATCCAATGCTACATTTGCAAATTATTCTGGGAAATCAATAAGAATATATCTTGTGAAACAATGTACATCACATGTGAAATCGTTGTGTAAAATCAGAATACATCTTGTAGTATACATCAGAACTGAAATCCTCCTCTAACCAAAATATACTCTAATCCTACTTTCAGCTAGAAACTACTAATTCATGTTCAACAGCAACAAATGACTCCATGTGCAATAAATAAAAATTCTGAAGAGCTGCCAAATCCCTGGCTTATTTACATGGAACACCATCACACCAACAGTTGAGTAATTTAACTACAACGATAAACTCCCATGAGCTTAGAGGACAAGGAGGAGATGGACTTCATTCCTTGCCAAAACATCTTTTGCGCTATGCCCATGTTGGAAAGAATAATGTAAAACCAGTGCTCTCTTGCTTTTGCATGAACGTGACAGTTGGGGCAATTCCATAAACAAGTGCAGGAGAAAACAAAAAACAGAATGCTTACATGATAATACTGCAAGCATCCCTTGCCATAGATCAAAAGGTAAACAAGACAAAAACTCAGACAGAATCAGGGAATGGCAGCAAAAGTAAGCATTTAGCTTACCCAACACCTAAATGCATCATTATTGATTCCAAGGCCACATTGATCAGGTTAAATGTTGGAGAAGTACAAGCTTATACCAGCTAGTGATGTCATCTGTAGGTCTCAATGAAGTGCTGAGATGCTTGTGCTGATGACGCATCAAGTCATTACAATTTCCTGAAGAATTTGAGGAAAACATGAAGTGGTTATTCCATCATAAATCCAAGCATAAACTGACAGCAATGGCAATATCACCAAGAGGTTGAACCCATCAATTTGGTGAAAACACACATATGATATATCAATAATTCTTGTGTATAACTAAACCGTTTTTTCTTGCATTGACCAACCCAAAACCAGACAACTGTTTGTCTTGTTTCTCGCACCAAATGCAGCCCAAGAGTACTTGGACAGAAATATAGACTCGCACCCAAAAAAAAAAAAAAAAAACGGAAGAAGGGCAAGATAGCACTTGTGTCCTAACAACCATATTTGCAAAAGCAAATAGTCATCAATCAGTTAGAACTCAGTATAAAATGGACTCCAATAAATCATATGAAAATGCGAAATTCTGAAATCAATGTTTTTGAGGATCCTATAGTGAATAAGAAGAGAAAATACCTTGGCAGGGAGCAACACAGCCCCACTGAGGAGATGAATACACAAAGGATAAGTGAGAAAAAACATGGCATCAAATGTATGCCAAGTTAATGAGAATACTCAACTCCTTGGTAACTGATAAACAATCTGATGTTACCATGATCTTGCAGCATGTTGAGACTTTGCTATTTCCCTCAAAACAGCCCCCACTATTGCTGCCTGCTCAAGACAATCAGCCTTGTGCAGTGCATCACCAAGAGCAATACAAGTTTTGGTATGAATAGAACAACCTTTCAACCGAGTTTCCTCAAAAAGTTTATATGCATCGATCGCCCTGTTGGCGTAACTTAATCCTTCTATTATTGCATTATAAGTAGCAGAATCAGGTACACCCCCACTTGCCTTGAATCTTTCAAAGAGTGAATTAGCCTCTACAATGTTCCCAGCCTTTGCAAGTCCTGCAATCATAGTAGTGTAAATAATGGTATTGGGTTGTATCCCTTGCTTCTGCATCTCTTGCCAAAACACAAAGGCCTTGTTAAATTTTCCAACCTTGCTGAGACCATTTATGAGAATGCTGTAAGTTATATAATTGGGAGTGCACTTCCAGTTTTTCATAGATTGAAAACAGACGAGGGCTTCATTAATTTCCCCTGCTTTTACCAATGCATCAAGCAAGCAATTCCATGTGTATACATTAGGTGTTAAACCTTTCTGCATCAACTCTTCCAAGATTAGATATGCCTCATCAATTCTACCCACTTTTCCGAACCCATCAATGAGACTGCTGTAGATAACAACATTTAGTTCCATGCCACTTGACTTAGCTTCTTCAAAGAGCATGTATGCTTCATCAAGCCTATCAATTTTGGCAAGGCCATCAACGACAGAACCATAGGTGAATACGGTTGGTTGATAGCCCTTTGTCTTCATTTCCTCCAGCAGCTGATAAGCTTTAACCACCTTACCTGATTTGCAGAACCCATCAATAACAGTGTTGTAAGCACGGGTGTCCAGAACACAGCCCTGGTCCTTCATTGCATAGAACAACTCATAAGTTTCACGTGCAAAACCCGCTTTTACAAGACCATGAATTAGAATAGAATAACTTCTGACGTCTGGAACAAATCCGTGGACTGTTATTTCCTGAAACAAAGCCCTTCCTTTCTCAGTTTCACCAGCTTTGAAAACGCAATCCATGTAGGTATTAAGAAGCATGAGATCAGGAGAACAACCCCTGCGGATCATTTCCTTATATATCTTGTGACCATCATCTTTCCTGCCACACCTGAAGAAGTTTCTAATGAGGGATGTATAGACTACAGCATTTGGGATTTTATCGGAATCCAACATCTGTTCATAAAGTCTGTAGGCATCGTCTACTCTACCCTGTTTTCCCAAACCATCTATAAGTGAACAGAATGTGACCTCATCCGGGGTGAAAACTTTATGATTCATTCCTTCAAATATAGAACAGGCGTCATCAACTTTTTGAGATTTACATAGTCTATCAATCATAATGTTTACCGTCATGACATTTGGAAACAAGCCAGCTTCTTCCATTGCATCCCTAACCTTGAAAGAAGCTTCAACTTCTCCTGCTTTGCATAGCATATCTATTAGAATATTATATGTTGCAAGATTGGGCACTGCATCTTTCTTCATCTCCCCAAAGATTCTTAATGCCTCCTGTACTCTTCCCTTCTTCCCAAGGCAGGTCAGAATGCAATTGTATGCAATGACACTGGGAATACACCCCTTTGCCTTTTGTCTCTCAAGTAAACTGAATGCCTCATCAAACTTCCCAGCTGATCCATAACCCATAATCATGGTGTTATAAGCATACGCACAGGGTACTTTCCTGTTTTGTTCCATCTGCTCAAATATTTCCACTGCTTCATCCAGTCGGTTAGCCTTGCAGAGAACACCCATCATGCTAGTATAAGTTACATCATCAGGTGACAAACCATGTACTTTCATCTCATGAAAGAATTTCCAAGCAACATCCACCTTACCCATCTTACCAAAGCAATCAATACAGACATTATAAAGAACAATGTCACCTTCAAAACAATTGCTTTTCATCTCATCCAACAGGGACAGAGCAGCATCAAGTCGCCCCTCCCTAGCAAACACACGAATCAGAGTTGTAAACAAGTGCACACTTACTTCATAACCCAGTTCCTGCATTTGGTGAAACAGAGCAAGCATGAGGTCAGATTCCTGAACTCCAGAAAGAGCACCAATCAACGTAGTGTATGCTGAAAATGCAGGACGAAACTTGAATTTCCTCATACACTGTATAATATCAAAACCTTCCTTCAACTTCTGCGACTTGACACAACTCATTATCAACTCAATGCAGGTATGGTACGTCGGCCCAAACCCAGCAACACTCATTTCTTCCATAATTTGTTCGAAATAATGGAAGTTTCTCGTTCTAGCCATTAGCATAAGAAGAGAATTGTAGGCTTCTGGACATAGTGTTTGGTCAGTTTTTCTTCCAGCCCAACGAAAATACTTGACGGCCTGATCAACATCCTTCATCCTCCTTAGTAACCCTGTAACAAATTCTGGTTGACCACTTTCGTTGAGCACGTCCAAAGCATTCTCAATGACAGGTCCCCACGGACCGCTTTCCAGAATACGGCACACATCATCCATTCCTCCCTTTACGCTTTCAAGATTTGTCGACTTTTCTTGATTATCCCCGCCATTGCTAAAGGAAGAGATATTGCAGCCCAATTCAGCAGAATTTCCATTAGATATGGAAGCCAACGTCCTATAATTAGTAAATACATACCAGCACCAGGAATCACAAAGGATTACTTTTCCTAAAGCACCAAAAAATGAAGAAATTAGATTTTTTTTTCAATCATAAGAAGAAAGCAATTAGAAGCAATAGTATATTATACCTGGATTCCTCAAAAGCATCTTCATTCATGCGTTTCTGGTCAGCAGCTATAACTTTCGAAAGTAGTATAAGACGGAGCAATGAAAACCACAGCGTTTTAGGGCTTAAGAGAGGGATTTGTAGAAGTAAGGGAGAAGACTGTGAACTATAAAACGGTGTCGTTTTTTCATAGCTTGAAATAAAACGCTGCGTTTTGTGTTGGGTTTGGTTGTGCGTTTGTCGTGTGCCGTACATATCTGACTGACTGACTGATGATTGGATTTGTTTCCTCTGTTCGAGAATGGCTTCCTCCTCCTCCTGGCCTTTGATCCCCGCCCTCTCGCAATGACCACCAAAACGACATCGTACTAAAACCTAACAAAATAAAAATGGAAAGTCAAGGTCAATATCCACAGCAGCAGCCTCCTCGGACTTTTGGACCGCTCCAGATGAAACTGGCGATTCAACCCTCACAGCATTCCGACAATGACCGGAGCAGCACCGAGCTCCGTGCATTGGATTGTAATCTCACTTCCCTCTGTGACCACATCCAGCTGGAAGGTTTCAATTCCGGCTCTTTCTCCGATATCGTCGTCCACGCCATGGGCTCCACCTATCACCTCCACCGCCTTATCCTCTCTCGGAGCCCGTATTTCAGGTCCTAAATTGTCCAATTTTTCAATTCTTAATTTTCGTTTATTGATTGGTTTTTAATGAATTAATTGATATTTAGGAACATGCTACATGGTCCTTGGAAAGAAGCGACTTCGCCTATTGTGAATTTGCATGTGGATGATAAGAACGTTGATGCGGAAGCAATTGCTATGGCTTTGGCTTATCTTTACGGCCATCATCCTAAGCTTAATGATAATAATGCATTTCGAGTATTAGCCGCCGCTTCCTTTCTTGACCTTCAGGTATACTCTCTAATGATTCTATAACATCGTTTGTCTTTACATTTAGGTTGCAAATGTTGCATTATTTGGCCCCCTTTTTGTTCTGGTGCAGGACTTATGTGCTATATGTACGGACTTCATTATATCTGAATTGTGGACTTCTAACTTCTTGGCACATCAGGTTGAGTTTGAGGGATTGTTACTTCTTTATGCACCATTACATGCCACTTTCATATATATATATTGAGGCGGATTTTTCTGATCCAGGTATTTGCAGAGAGTCAAGATTATGGCATACATGGAGAGCGTGTGAGAAATGCTTGCTGGGGCTACCTTTGTCAAAGTGGTGCCATGGAATTGAAAGAGGTAAATAGTTGAATTAGTTGCATACATATTGAGTTGTGGCAGTTACTCTCCTTCTTGTCTTATGGTGTCCTTTCTTTCCTTCTTGGGAAAAGGGGAACATAATGTACTGAAATACAAGTATGATAGAACAGAGCGAAATTGATAATGGCTAAAGTTTTCAACACTAACAAGTAATATAGGTTGTAGTTCATATCAGCAGGCAGCAGCATTAAGATTTACAGTCTGTTCATTAGAGTCAAGGTCAAAGAAAGCTGCTGGGATTAAATATACTAGCTGCTAAGTGGGTGTATCTTCTGATGTTAAAACTTTTGTACCATTCTGATGTTAAAAATTTCATGGCTACAGCACAAATGAGAAAGACCATAATAAGCAATTGATCATTTATCTGCTTAAGTTCTGACAATTTGATTTTAAGTTTTGATGAATGCATTTCATTTTTTGTTTGCTCTCCTCTTGCAGACATGTCTTGAAGCAAGTTTAGAATTTGTAAAAGTGTTACCTAATTTGTTATGTTGCACATCTCAATCTAGCGTAGTTCTCAGTCACTTGACTAATATTTCATCTGTGATGTTGTTTTTTTCTTTCTCCTTTGTCCACTGTGGAATTTAATTTATGATTTAAAGTCTTTTATTGCAACCTTTAGTTAAATTTTTTTTTCTAAATATTTCAAGTTGTTTTATATATGTGATGTTTTCTGATCATTGGTCATCTCCCTGAAGTATTAATCCTTAAATTGATGTAGGTGCTTCCGAAACTTTCTTCTCAAACCCTTCATGCATTATTGACCTCAGATGAATTATGGGTACCTAGCGAAGAAAAAAGGTAAGAGGCGTAGCTTAGGTTGCTACAGAATTGGATTTACTAGACTATGGTTGAAGTCTTAATTAAGTTGGATGCCTTCATGTTTTCTTTTCTGTTAAAAGGTTTGAATTGGCATTGTACACACTTCTTGCAAAAGGTGCACTTTGCCAGACAGAACATTCTGAGCAAGGAAATTCTAGTTTTGAGGTGGGTGTTCATTCTGACTCTGCCAAAGCAAAGGGAAAAAATTTGGTTGATAGTTGTTCTAGGAAGAGGTTAGAATCACAGCTGGGACGCTGTTTAAAAGATGAACTAAAAGGTCAGAATCTAGCTCATGGTCTTCTGGTTGAACTTATTGATTCTGTGAATGACTTCCAAGTAGTAGTTTCCAACTCCAAACAGTCAGATTTGAACATTGTACATTCCTGTGATGTAAAACAATCTTCATCATTGAGTAGCAAATTTTCAGAAATGAATGGAAATAGAACCTCATGTTCTTACATTGAAATGCCAATTGGTGACGGAACAAGTGGACTAGGTAGTAGTGGAGTGGCTATGGAGGGGCCATCTGAAGCAGGCTCATACCATTTGAATAACAAAAATTTAGCTGCAGGTGATCAATCTAGGCATTGCACATCAAGGGAACAATCCTGTAGTGGACTCATACACAATGAATGGGGAAGATGTAGCATGCGTTCTATTTCATGGGGTGGTAGGGTTGTACGGAGAAGACAGGTGAAAGGTTATGATAAAGGGAATTGTGGGGTTCATGGGGAGGACTATGATACTTTTGTCAATATATTTGAAGGGGGTTCACTTTTATATTGTAACATGTCTTTTGAGGCACTTTTGAACGTCAGAAAGCAGCTTGAAGAATTGGGTTTTCCTTGCATAGCTGTGAACGATGGTCTTTGGCTGCAGGTTCGTTGCTGACATCTGTTTGCTTCTGATATTTGTATTTTCTTTATCCCAGTTTGATTGTCACCTTTAATTTTACACTTGAAAAAAACATAATCAATTTCTTGCCAACTCACATTTTGCATTCTATCTTTCCTTATATACTCCTGATGATAAATTTAAATTGTGTTTTTTATTTCTATGTTTGCTTTGAACAAATTACAATTAATTTAATGTTTTCACAAAGCATTAATGAAGGGTGTGTGTGTGTGTGCGTGCGTATATATAAGCAGTCTTGCATTTTGAGACATCCCAAAAGAGAATAGTGGACAATTAAAATGGGAAAGAGGGTTTTTTTTTTTTGGCCAGATGATGAAAGTTAAGTCTGGCTGGAACAGAGATATTGGGAAGAGTCCATACTCCATTATTGCAGCTCTGCTTTTTAGGCACCAATTGAGTCATTGACTTAGTGCTCAGCTTGAATCTCAGAATAACCTAGTCACTTTTCCCCTGATCATCTGGCCTATCCCAATTTTTGCGAGCATACATTATTGGTTCAATCTAGGACATCATTACCAGTTGATATTGCACCTAAACCTGTCCTGTTTCTGTCTATTGGAAGATTTTACATAATTTCTATCTGATAAAAGCATATGTTTTCTCGCAAGGTACTGCCTTTAATTATTGCTTATTAGGATGTTCAGGTTTTTCATTTATTGGCTATAATGTAGGTGCTTTTGAGCCAGAGGGTACAAGAAATTGGCATTGACACCTGTAAAATTTGCTCCTTCACAAGTATGGCATGCACTTGCAGGCAACCATTTGGGTTTTCACAAGGAGTTACTACAACAGGTTATTACCTGCAAGAGCATGACCACAATAGCGCTTCTGGTAACATGGGAAATGTGTATGTTGCTGATTCTGCTCAAGGTGAGGGTAATGGCCTCTTTAGGCCAGAAAGAGTGCATGTTAGGGGACCTATTGATGGGCTTGCAGGTATTGGACGTGGAACTACATTTGTGCCAATAGCTGCATGGCAACCAACACGTTTTGTCTTTTCCCGTGTGCCTTTTGGTATGGGGAACAGAAATTGCCAGCAATCTATTGCTAATGAGGATTCAGAGAGTAGAACTGATCATAATGGAGACCTGTCAGGAGATGGGCTGACAGCTGCTCTGGTTGGATTAAGCCAAGGAGGGAGCAATACCACAAATGTTCATGGAGACCATGTGGAGAGAGGGTATGAGACAGAACTGCAAGGCAGAATGTCTGGAACATCCATTTCAGCACCAACTACTGGTGGAATTGCTGTCCAGATGCTTGAGACACCAGAACATGCTATTGGAACTGACTGGGAGAATACTAACAGTTCCTCAATATCTTTAGATATGAAAACACCTTTAAGCCATTTTCCTCCATTTCGTTTTGGGTAAGTTACCTGGCTAGTTATAGACATTCCTTTGCATTAGTAATTTGCCTCTTGAAAGACGTCACAATGGAAGCTTTTTGCCGCCTTCATGATTCCTTTTGTTCTCTGGCCAGAGTTGAAAAATACTCAATTGCTCAAATGTTTTTTTTTCTTCAAAGCCAGCTCATTCGATTGTATCACTTGTTAACAAAAATCCTATTTCAACATTTTCTCTCAGTACGCTTTGACCTGATATGTGGAAAATCTGAAAGTCATGCTCAATGTCATCTGCTGGTCCTAGGGAGAGGGCATCATGATTTTGGCCTGTCCCCTTCATTTGGATGAAAATTTCACTTCCGAACATATCATTTTTCATTTGTTTTAATTAATGAATGCTTTTTCAATTCCTTCTTTTTTATTGTCTGAACTGGCTATGGGTGCCCAGGGTTGAATTCGAGGATGTGCACAGACTCAATGATGGCCAAGTCAAGCACTCCCCAGAATATTTCTATGCTGGTTCTTTGTGGAAGGTATCTAAAATATCAACTCCTTTCTGCATGTAGCTTTTTCTAAATGCCCAAAATTCTTTTTCAAGTTTGTTTCTTAGATATGTCAAACTTATTTGATCTGTTGGATTTTATAGGTTAGTGTTCAAGCCTTTAATGATGAAGATCCTCAAGGACGCCGGACTCTTGGTAAATTTCTATTGGCTAGAAAATATTGCTTTGAAAATATGTCATTCTGTGAATATCAGAATGAAAAGGAATAATTTCACAGTAATCCAATTGTATAAATGTTTGAACATTTCAGGATTATTTCTTCACCGACGCAAGGCAGAAATTACCGACTTGCTTAGAAAGGTTAGTGTCACCCATCACATCTTTGGTATTTTGCACTTTTGTTCATATGCTTAAGAAAGGGCTGACTTTTGTGCAAGTGCTACTTATAATTAAAGTTTTACAGCTCTTTAAAACCCTACTTTCAGGTTCATATGTATGTAGATTCTCGTGAAAAGGTTACAGCCCGGTATCAGGTGAAGCTGCAACTTAACAAACTGCTGCTGACATAATGTGCTCATAGTTCATGCAATAATATGTGCTATTAATGCGGGATCTGTCATGACTTCATTTTTCAGCTGATTTGTCCATCAAAGAGAGAAGTCATGGTGTTTGGAAGCTTTCAACAACGGGGCACTCTTTTACCAAAAGCTCCCAAAGGATGGGGCTGGCGCACTGCTTTGCTATTTGATGAGCTTGTGGAACTCCTCCAAAATGGGACCTTGAGAGTGGCCGCTGTAGTGCAGCTTGTATAAAATTTATAGTGATATATACCTGATTTCGTAGCAGATAAAGCGCAAATTCACTTACCGGTCTTTCTGCTGTTCTAGATAAAACCATAGGAGCATTCTCGTTTGTCCTTATTGCAGCTGCTTTGTTCTGCAAGCATGATAACTGAAGGCCTTAACCTCACATCCATTGCTTCCTAAAGATTCTAGTGGTTTCAGTCTCATGATGGGATGCATAGTTCTACTTCAGAAGTATAGAAGATTCTCTGCTGTTAATTGCAGGCTATATTTCTCAAGGGTCAAGCTGATCTAAACCAAGGTTAAATGAAAAATATTTCCGGCTATTTATATATAGAACTGACGTTCTAAGTTTGCATTATTGTATATTTGAACGAAGATCATTAATGTATGTGAATAGCTTTGCAAATGTTGTGTAACTATCATATACAACCAACTAGGCTTGCTTAATTGGCCACCATCACCTTCAATAAGATTGAGGAGGTGTGGAGTTTGAATTTCCTTTTCTCAAAAAATGGTAGTGATTATTCTCCAAATAAATCTATTATCCATTTTTATACCCCTCACAAACATTAATTTGTTAAACACTACATGTAGCCAGTTAAAAAAAACCAAAAACACCCCTCCTATGTGCCTACATTTGCCAACGAGATTGTTAATTTTGGGCAGTGAGATTTCTCTGTTTTGTACAAAATTATCACACCAGAAGTCGGGGAGTAGAAATTCACCTTGGAATAAAAACAAAAATGATTGGAAGCTCAACAGAGTCTGTAATGGTAAATGATTTTTAACTATGTTTTGATTCACGTGATCAATATATTAAAACTAAATAAATTGTTCAACAAATTAATTATAATAATCCAATTGTATTTTATATGTGATACAACATAAATGGCAACTGACTAGTTCATATAATTATGCAAGTTACATGGTAAATATGAAAAACAGGATGAACATTATTTGATTTACCAATTATACAAATTAAAAAGGTTAATAATTTATATTCTATATATTATTTTTCTTTCATATTGTTATTTATTTATTTAAATTTTAACTTAATTGAGTTACTGAATGTTATTTTTAAAAAATACGTAAAATTTTTTTTAAAATTGTGGATTGGTCATTGAAGTCTCAACCTCTTTACCAATAGGTGTCCTGCCACTAATTTAAATTTAAGATGTTTCAAGTGCAAACTTTTCCTAAGACTAGATAAACCAGAAGAAGCAAATCAAAATATTATTTTTCTTTCTTTTTTGTGAAAATCCTGAGGAAATGATAAATGGAATGAGTGGATTAAGTTTAATTGTTGGGAAAACAGAGGAGGTGTCCTGTAAATAGAACATTTTGTTCAGGAGAAAATAGCTGTGAGCAAGAAAAGACAAAATGGGATAGCCATAGGCCACAGCCCTTTTTTAGAGAGCCCTGTAGGCTTGCCCAACGAATTACTGTCGTTTATAGCTACTCCCATGTCCTTCTCCAAACAAGAGGATGCCACGTGTACCCCATCTAAGTTTATCCGACAGCTATCATCCCCCCAACCTGGGGAACAAAGAAAAAAGAACCCTTAAAATTTCATTCAATACAATGCAAAGAGAAACCCAAAATTCCCTAATCCCTAGTCTTTCTCAAACTGGCTGGAGACAGCGAAGGCTAGGCCGATGAATGCTAATTCTCCTTATGTTTTTCAAGTAGAAAAATTTAAATCGGTGAGTCATGCTGCCTTCCTTTTGCTTGTAGGAAAGGCCGTTCAATTTTGATGTGGCTTTGCATTGGTCAATGTATTGTTGTGGCAATTAGTGCTATAAAGGGATAAATTTATTTTTTATGATTATTATTATTATTATTATTTCACCGGAGCTGTAGAGGGTTTCCCTCATTTTTCATTAGCACAAGTGAAGTTTTTCCATTTTAGCTTCTGCATGCTTTTCTTCGGTCTTGACAATGATGCCACGCCCAGGTTGGTATATCATTAACATAAACTTAATTGCATTTTCTTGTTTATGGTTTGATCACATTGTTTTTTGCTATGTGATGGTAGTAGATTCATTGTGGTTGCAGATGGGAAAGAATAAGAAAAGTCAGGAAAATGAGAATAGAGCTGCCAAGGCTGTATGGAATAAGGAGATGGTGCATATATTTTGTGATATTTGCATCCGAGCCTTTCACATGGGCATGCGACCTGGGACTCATTTTACAAAGCAAGGATGGAAGTATGTAATTAGACATTTTCAGAAAGAGAGTGGACAAAATTTTAGTAAAAAGCAATTGAAAAACAAGTGGGATGGAAGCAAAAAGGAATGGAAGACTTGGAAGGCTTTGATAGGTGAAGAGACTGGACTTGCTTGGGATCCAAAGAAACAAACACTTGAAGCATCTGATTCTTGGTGGGATGAGAAGATTAAGGTGAGCTTTGATTCGTGATTTTTGCGGATTATCACCATGCATGCTCAGTGTCATCTATGCTTACATGATCCATTTTTGTTTCATTTTTCATTTTTTTTAAAAAATATTGTAGGTTATGCCAGCAGCTAAAAAATTCCGATATGCGGGTATTGAACCTGAACTTTGCGCAAAATATGATGTCATGTTCATGGATACAGGAGCTACAGGGAATGGTGCTTGGGTTCCTTCTATAGTTGCTGTACCAGATGATAAGAATGTCAATGATGAATTGCCTATTAATAATGTTGTGCCATGGAATAAGGGTAGCATCGATGATTCCCCTAGTAGTAATGCTATGCTGTCAGAAGGTACCGGTGATTCAAGAAGTGAACCTATTTTTGTTGAGAGTTTGGAGCAGATAATGGATGGTGCTAATGTGTCATCAGCATTGATGGATGGAGTGAATGTTTCATCTGCACTCCCAACTCAATGCACACAAACCACGTTAGACCAAGATGCCAAGCACCTGAAGGAGCAAACGAAAGAAAGAAAACAAAAAAGGATGGATGATTCTGATACACAAGTTGATACAAGTAAGAAAATCAAAATAGGAAGGAAGCAATTAGAGGGTTTAGCAAAGTTGTCTCGGCAAATTAATAGGTTGGTGGCTACTGTTGAAAGTAGGAGTAGTGTGACTTCCAAGAGGACAGATCTACCAGGATGCAGTATACCTGAGGTTTTGGCTGACCTACATTCTATACCAGAGATTGTGAAAGGCAGTGAACTTCATTTATTTGCTACAGATTTGTTTCTATCCAGGGCAAAAAGAGAGGTCTACGTTTCCTTGGGAGAGTCAGATGTCAAATTAACTTGGTTAAAGTATCAACATGCTAAGTCAAAGGTTGATATGTAGATTGGCTGTTAAGTAGTCTTCATTGTTTATTCGCTCCTCTGTGAAGTTTAGAACTATATTATTATTACTATTATTATTTAAATAGTCTGTTTTGTATATAAATCTATGTTGTTCTGAATTTAAGGAATTATTATTATATTTTCCTAATTATATCCTGTTTTATAGTCTTATAAATGATCTCTTAGTAGCCTTAGATCAGACTAGGAGTAGATTCATGGGAGTGTCTAGTGTGAAGTTTCTTTTGTAATTTGAGTATCATCTGTGTTGTTACACATTCTTTAAGTTTTATGATTGCATGTCTTTTTTCTACTTCTACAGTCGGCCGGCATTCATTCTTCCTTCTAAGTATTGGTTGGCTAGTCTCGATGCATAAAAGCTTTTTGAGTGGTTACAGAGATTATGGCAACTTTATTGCCTCTGCAGAGTTTCTGATTGCTTCTCATATTTTTTTTTTACTTTTAGTGGCTTCTCATAATATTTTTTATTAAGCATCCATGATGGTAGCAGCTCTTCCTCCAGCTCTTCTCTGTGGAAACTTATGCTGCTGCTAGTCCACTCCTGCAATAACAACGTATTTTATGGCCATTAGAAGAGCTCAGAAAGCTGCTTGTATTTCTTGTATATACTATTGCAGAATTTTCACCTTATAATACCACAGTTGTTCCTTTATTGATGTAATACTACTATAATACAAAGAATCATATTAATATTTAATATATGTAAATATATTTAAATAATTAAGTTATTAATTATAAAAAATAAAATATATATCAAGTATAAGTGGATTGGGTTTATGGATCCAACTAAAATATTTTAATTGTGTGCATATAAGTGCATAACTATTTGAACTGCCACCATATTGATATGATCTAAAACACAAATATGACGCACCAATCCATACTAAATTTTGTACCAACATATGATTCAAATAAATAAAGATTTTATAGCATAATTAATCACTAAGTGATTTATTTGATATTTTTATATTGTTGTTATATTGCAATTTTTAATTAATTTTTACATTTTTCTTATTTTTTAAAAAAGTTATATTTTATCATTAATTTTAAGATGTAAATTAATTAACAAATTTTTATTAAAAAATGTTAAACAGTTTTAGAAATTTTATACATTTACCCATCAAACGTTATACGATATATTTCAAAAGTAAATTGATAATTAATTATAAATGGAATTTATTAAAAAATTTCTATAATATATAACATTTTAAATTATATGAAATCAATTTGCATAGTTCTTTAGAAAAGTAATACTTATATCCATTACATTTATTATTTAAATTATTAATTATTGAAATAAATAAAATATAATTTAAAATATGAAGAGTTTAAATTTTTTAAGAAGCTCAATAGATAATGAAATAATTTTTATTAAAAATTCAAGATTTAAATATAAATAATAATTAGTAAAATATTTAAAACTTTAATAGTATATCACATATTAATTTATAATTATTTTTTTATGAGTAATGAGTCAATCAAATAGTGTAATTTTGACAAAATATTTTAAACTCATAATAATATGCTTTATATTAAATTATAATTCTTTTTACAAATAACTTTTTAAGTTTAAATTTATAATTGAACTCGTCACTCAATTCAATACAACAAGTATTAATTTAAAAAATATAATATAATATAATATAATATAATAAAAAAATATTTTTAATATTTAAATTTTAAATAAATTAATATAATTTTAAATTGGATAGATTTCGATTAATTTTTTTTTTTACCTTAATCAAATCAAATCATCAATTAATTTTCAATCTATAGTACAATCGATCAAATTCGCTCCAATCATCGAAGCACTGTTTACAATTTCGTTGGATATAGTTGTGCCCTGAAGGCGAAAAGAAAACTAGGCATCGTATGCGAAGAAAAATAGAAAACTAGGCACAGTCGTAGAAAATCAACTTCCCCTCTGCTCTGCGTTTCTTCCCTCCTTTTCCACGTCTTACTAACCTTTCCTCTTTCCTTCTATTTCTAAATTTTAGCTGAAAATCAATGCCAAAACCAATTTAAGCCATTTCCTTTTTCTACTGTTATTCCACGCAAAAACCCTAATTTTGCTCGTCTGGGGTTTACATGTACGATTATTTCAAATTATGCTCTTCCTTTTAGATGATTTTAACTTTCTAGAGTTTCAACACCTTGGATTCGAACAATGGGCGCGTTAACCAGCAACAATAAGCGGGACCCATATTCAAATTCACCAGATTTTCATATCTCTAAAAAGCCCAGATTATCCTCCTTCTCCTCCACTAACCAAACCCTAGGATCCTCCAACGGTACTGTCTCTAGAATCTCCCGGTACCCGGAAACCACCTCCAAGTTCCGCCGCGAAGTTCACGCGCCCTGTAGAATACTCAAGTTCGGATTATCATCATCCTCCAACTCCAAGCACATCGATTTGAGTGCTGCTGCTGGTGATATGGGCTGTTTCTTTAGCAAACGGCTGGATTCTGCCAAAAGAAGCGCATTTGGTGCTTTTAGGTATTTGCGTGGTAAGGATAAATATGAGATGATTGACGATGTTGATACTGAGTGTGGAAAGGTGGTGTCAGTATCTGAGGATTCGAGTGTCGAGGAAGTTGTTGAGGTTGTGGAGGAACATAGGAGAGAGGAGCGGAGGTTAGTTGATGGCGTTGTGGTAAATCAGGATGATAATAATGATGTCAAGGTTGTGGAGGAGAGGTCTGTGGTTACTGTGGATGGAAATGTAGGGGTGCAGAGTGCAGGTAAAATGTTGGATTCATTGGCGTTGGATAGGGAAGTGGAGGTGTTAAGTATTGAGGTTTATAAGAAGCTGTTGGAGAGTGCTGAGAGGAGGAATGTACGGTTGCAAGCGTTGGATTCTGATATTGAATTTAATCAAAAGAAGCTGATCTTTTACCGGTCAACACGACCTGCAAAGAAACCTGAGGTGAAGGTAAGTTATTTTTTCCCCTAGGTTCTGACGCTCCTAAACACTTTTTTTGTTATAGAATGTAGATGTATTTTATTGTTGAGAAAGAAAAGTGACGAAAATGCTAGCCAAGCATTTAAGGAATGCAAAATTAGTATTGTACAAGGAAGGAAAAGATGTCCTGGTGCTTTCAATGTGGTTAAAAAGGTGTAAATTTATCTACAGGAGATACCTCAGGAACCCTTTATCCCTCTTACAGAAGAGGAAGAGTCTGCAGTCAAGCGAGCATTTTCTGTTAACAACAGGTGTGGTTTGATCAATATGACCTTTTTTATTGTCCAATGGGCTGTACTGTGTTATAGCATTATTGTGGTTTATCTTTCTGCAGGAGGAGGGTTCTGGTCACTCATAAGAATTCAAATATTGATATTACTGGAGAACTTTTGCATTGCCTTGCGCCAGGTGCTTGGTTGAATGATGAGGTGATATTTTCGGGTTATAACTATACCACTTTTGTGTAATGTAGAGGGTCCCCCTCCCTTCTCTTATGTGGTGTTCAAAAGAGAGTTCATTGATCATGATGAGCTGATAATACGTTCTGTTTGCAGGTCATAAATGTGTACCTTGAGTTGCTAAAAGAAAGAGAAAAGAGAAACCCACAAAAGTTTTTGAAATGCCATTTCTTCAACTCTTTCTTCTACAAAAAGGTTGGTGCCTCGCTTGCTTTCCTTCTTTAGTCTTTTTTAAGTGATTCTTACACCTCTAATTTAATTGAATTTAGTCAGTAATTTCCTATAATGTAAAAAATGATCCTTTTGGAGCTTTAGTTCATGCACAATCTTCTATTCTTAGTTGTCCTCAGAGTTTGAGATTTCCTCAATTTGTTCCTCTTCTTTTGTTTTCCCTTTATGTTATCATATTTTTGTTGTTATAAATCACATAATGCAACTAAGTAATTTCTCTGGTCTTTTATACCTCTTATTTAAAACACTCTTTTTTAGTTCTTAGTGTCCCAGGTACCAATAATGTGTATTAAATATTTTATTCCGGGTTTATAAAGCTTATTTTATTTTCTGAATTTTCTCATAGAACTAGTCATTTGAGCTATCAAAATTTTTTTCTTCTAACGCCAATTAATTGCCTCTCCAGTTAACAGGTGGGGGGAAGAACATTTATGATTATAGAGCTGTCAAAAGATGGACTACAGAAAGGAAGCTGGGGTATTTCCTGATTGATTGTGATAAAGTAAAATGATGCTCATTCTTTTTAACTATCTCATCATGTATGTTTCTTTAATTCGAAGTTATACTAACCTTGAATAACTTTGCCATTGTTCTCAGATATTTGTCCCTGTTCACAGAGAGATACATTGGTGTTTGGCAATTATTAATAAAAAGGATCGGAAATTCCAGTATCTCGATTCACTCAAAGGAAGGGACTTCAGAGTTCTGAAAAATCTGGTATGCTTTCTGGTTTTCGTTCAGATGTCATTTGTTGAGAGATGTATATTTTTAGGTAGTTAGGTTAGTTGAGATCTCTTTATTGGATTAATGACATGACTTTACTGGAAGTTAAGGAATGGATACCATTTGTATTCTATTCTCTATAACTATAATATGTATCTGGCACTAAGTTACAGTTAGATATGAGCAATAGCATCTTTCTTTCTATATATTTAGGTCACATGATGTCCAGTTGCTATTTAACTCCTATTATTTTTCTTTCATGTAAAAACACTAGTTAATATGTAAGGTATCTCACTTATATGGGATCTTCGACTGGCTTTATATTGCATGGTACAATTTTTTCTCATAATCGACTCACTGATCCTTTGGAAATAATTACTTTGCTAATACTTTGCTATTCTTATTCACAACCTACAACCATGTGTATTCATGAAAAGGTTTTCTGGATTGATTTCTCACCTTCATTAGATGTCTAGGAGTTTGTAAAATCAGGCTCTAAAAAGAGAGATGACTTGAGAGGTTCATATAGAAGGATTTAATAGATGTCATAGCCATGGTTACAGAAGGCAATAAAGTTTTAAAGCTTGTGGGATTATTCAAAAAAATTAAAATTGAAAGATTCAAGTCACTTTAGTTTGCAACGGGTTATTATTGTGACAATGAACTTGGACTAGCATGCAGCCATGATCTAGATTTATAAGGTGGGTTTTAATCATTATGAATTTGTTGGGGTAGTGCATATTTTATAATGAAAAGAAGTAAAATGAACAGATGAAATGAAGGGTTTAAAAAAAACCCTCAAAGTGAAGACTTACTGATCTCCTTCTTTAAAACTTGGCTAATGTTGATTATTGATGTGTGCCAGGCCAAGTACTACGTTGAAGAAGTGAAGGACAAGAGTAAAAACGACATTGATGTAAGTAATTGGGAACACGAATTTCTTGAAGACCTTCCGGAGCAGCAGAATGGGTGTGTATCCTCTTACTTTCCTGCCTGTAATAGGACACTGTATTTTATGTTTTATCTGACGGTTATGCTGCTTAAAGCATATTTTTGTTGTAAGTAGCATGAAAGAAATGTTTATAAAAATGATAATCAGAATTGCATGATTTTTCCCCCTTGCTTTTAGTTAAAATTTGAATTTACAGTTAATTGACAGTATTTGATGGTGAGCTATCCACCTGAGTAGGTTGAACTGAAAATTGGTAGTAAACATCCATGAATGGCTTGTGCGTACTTTGCTGATAGTGTCACATGGTCTGAGGTGCATATGTATAAAAGGGATGTCAATGTTAGTTATACTAAATCTCAGGAGAATTTAAATAATCTTCTACAGGATACAATATGTCCTTTCCTGCATTCATTGTTGCTCAATACAATTGCATTTCTGTTCTAAACTTGCTTAAGTTTGGCTGTGTTGTGTTAAGAAGGTCAAACTTCTATCATCTGTTATGAGGTAAAACAATTTTTTTTCACTTCAGTCAACATCATTCTGGCCCACTACCTGAATTTAGGTGCCATTGTCAAATATTGGTTTGACCGGGAACTCAAATTCCTTGTTAAGCTAACTTTTAATTTTGTCAAAGAAACAAATAAGCTAGTGTGAAGTTCAACATGGACTGTTTCCTTCATCAAAGGTGTCCCAATTCTTTTATGTTGTTCTTCTATATTAGTTTGTTGTATGTATCACACCCTTTTCTGAAGAGTTCCCTTGAGGAACTTGCTTTTGATTGTTCTGTAGTACTGTACTTGTAAAGCTATAGTTTCACTGAATTCAACTCTGATTCAAATTTGTATTTTCTGTGAGTTGTTTTCTGATTTTAATATTATATTTTTGTTGATAGGTATGACTGTGGTATGTTCATGATCAAATATGCGGATTTTTATAGCAGAGGTATAGGACTTTGTTTTAGCCAGGTAAGAAATGTGTAGAGGCATTCTTGTGCATGGCATTATGATGAATCTGCTGGTTCTTTTCTTCTTTTCTTGAAAGATTTGCATCAAGTCTCCATTGACCTGCATTAATTTAATCTATAACCATGTGGATTGAAAAGGCTTCTTTTGTAAAAATTAATAAAGAAATCACCTATTGCTGATTTGTAAGTATCACAATCTGCTACTTTAATACATCACTTGTGAACTTTTGTCATCTCTTTATTCATATTAACACCAATGGGGCCAATCTTGAAGGGCATGTAACAGATAGATGTCATACATCATTGAATTTAAGTTTTATGTCAAGCTGAAATGGAGATCAAGCCATACCGAACGATTATTTCTTGTTTGTTATTCTTAGGCATCATTGTGATGCTTCTGGTCTGATTGCTAAGAATGTTTTGGGCGATGAACTGCAATCTTTATGCTTCTAGATTTATCACTAGGGTCTTGCAACAGAATGCATTTCTTGAAACATAATAGTTTATTGACTTTGACTTAATCTTTCTTTTTTTCTCCCCCTGTTTTCTAGGATCACATGCCCTATTTTCGCATGAGGACAGCCAAGGAGATTCTTAGATTGAGAGCGGACTGATGGGAGAAATGAACATGCTACTTAAAATATAATTTGGAATGAGGTGCATTTTGTTTTTTCAAATCTGCAAGTAACAGATCTGCCGTTGCCTGATGATTGCACAACCTCTGCTTTCCTTGTCAATAGAAGGATCTGTCAACCTTTTGTCAAGTTTTGTGTGGTAGCAAAGCAATTTTGTTGGATTAGTTTATCGAGGGATTGTTCCAGTGAGTGATTACTGATAGCAAACAATGCTGGAACCAGTGGCCGGTATGTACATCCTATTGATGCAAGCTGGGTTCAGATTTTTTATTTTTTGGCAGAGTTGATTGTGGAAGTCTTACGTTTCATTGTAATTTCACATATGTAAAATTCAATTGTTTTGAGGGAGGTTAGGGGAACTGAAGAATTGAAATGTAATTCGTATTCATTGAGTATTAGAAAGAAGATAAAAAAGAGTTGCAAAGGAACATTAGTACTTATCAATCGCCTCAAAAAGAAGATAAAAAAGAACGTTGCAAAGGAACATTAATACTTATCAATCTCCTCAAAAAGAAGATAAAAAAGAGTTTCCAAGGAGAATTAGTACTTATCAATCGCCCTCAAAGGTTCAATTTCGGAAGAAAACCATGTGTAAAGTATAAATCAATAAACTGGATTGGAACTTGTATTTGCTAGTATTCCTCATGCGCTAACAAACAACTGTTCCATTAGAGTATTAATCTGATGGTAAATTGAACTTCGTACTTTCCTTTGATGAGCAATGGGTCATTTCAAACTGCTTTTCGTGTCCCCTTTGCATCACCATGTGGCCTGTTTCCGTGCAGTATTTGGTAGCTCAAATCGCGTGAATCACATTTTATTTCACTTGGAAGCTAGGGCATGTGCTTGGCAAATTGCCAGGTAAGAATAACATGAGCATGGTCATATATTTATGTCTTGCTTTATTGAGGTCAAATTTCATGCGAGGAGACTTAACTTTTAAGTTGCTCATACGCTTCGATTTACTAGTTTCTGTTTGGTCACTCAGCTTCCAGATCTCATCCACTTAATCATAATGTGAAATAACTCTGAAAAGTTAATGATCAAATGATCAAAAAAACCAGCGTAAACTGGGAAATCAAAAGTGATACTAAGATTTATCTAATGATCTCAACATTCTGGAAATTTTTGTATGCATATCCATATGTACGTTGCATAAAACAAGCTGCGCAAGAAACAATAATTTCCCAACAAAATTATGTGTATATATATATATATATATATATATATATATTTCATATTTTTGTTTCCCATTAGAGAATTGTTTTCCAGGCATCCTTTAACAACTATCCAAGGCCAAAAACCCATGCATCAGCTCGCACACATCAGACGCATTAAATCATCGTGACCAGTAATGAATGCCAATGCTAGCCAGTCAGTGGCCACCCTAAATGCAAGAAGCCTGGACGTGAACAACATTTGCCAATACAAGTCTTATGCTGTACGTCAGATCCTCATTAAACTTAAAAACCGCTCTCTGCCTTGACTGCAAAAATGAAATTCAGCAAACGTAAGTGAAATATATAAAAATATATAGAGACTAAGGTACAATTATATAGAGGAAGCCAATTACATAAAATCAACAAAGCCATTCAACAATGACAAAATCAAATTCGAAATAAAATAAATGAAAGAAGAAATTACAAGACGAGAAGATCCCATCACCGATAGAAAAATAAAGCACTGCATTAACGAGGAACTCTTTTCCGACTTAGTATCTCTTGCTCTTTTAGTCGATGCTGAAACCTAGCTAGGCGAGCTTGAAGACTAACCAGACCTGCTGCCTTGCGCGAGAGCACAAAGCTCAACTGGGTCACATAGTTATCAATGAGACTGCCTGGTTGGTCAACTTCTGCTAGCAGTTTCATTTCCTAATTCCCAAAAACCACATTATTAGTGCAAAGATGGGAGTCGTATTCATTATTCAAACCAAGGAAAACAGATCAACTCATTTCAATCATAATTAGAACATATTTGATTACATCTTGAAATGCAAGAAGATATGTTTAATCAAAAGGATTCAAGAAGGCCAAAAATAAGGCAACGATTCAAAATCACCAGAGAAAAGCAACTCAGAAACATAATTAGAGTATAACTATAAAGAAGATGGATCTCCACTTGCCTCACGAACAATCTCCATTGTATCCTCTATTTCTTTTCTATGAGCAGCAATTAGGGCCTCTTCTTCCTAAAATAACCCATAAAAAAAGTTCAATAAAAAGCATGATAAGCATCTATTCAGACCCAAAATACGTAATGACAAATAACATCAAGTATATCACCAACCTCAAGTATTGCATTGATGTTCCCATCTGAAGGTGGATCAGGCTCATACTGTAGCGATCCAGTATTATTTGCAGTGTAGTTTCCTGTATTTTGCGGCCTAGAGTTTGTGGAGGAAATATCAGATCCACTGTTATCTTTTTTCAACCAGTTACCCAACTTTTCTGATTTTTCCTCCCTAGATCCTTTTCTGCGAGGGGGAGAAACTTTCTGTATCTTCTCCTCTGCATCCGCCAAGTTTTGGGAGTATGATGAATGGACTTTTTGACTTGTAGAACCACTGTAAGTATTATTAATTTCAAACCTCTCCCTTTCCACTGAGCCCGAAGACCCACTTTCTTCTCGTCCATTCAAGGGATAACTCGAAGTGAGACTAACAGGCTGTTTGTCATAATCATTAGTAGGATTGTAAGAAAAAGTTTCTTTTTCTACAGTTCTTCGACCTGTATCCACTGCTTTTGTCTCTTGTTCATAAACATCATCTACGTCAGAAGAAATAGGCAGAGATGATGCTGATGACACATCCTTCACAGTTGTCGTTAATGAATTTAGAGTCTGGTCCTTTCTTGGATTTCCACTTTTAGAAAGACTTTTAACCCTGTCCATTTGAACAAAACATGTTTCAATAAAGATGCATGAATTAAACAAACTACAGCAAAAAGAAGTGATACAAAGCCGATGCTCAGAACAGGAACATATATACCTATCAGCGTATCTCAGAGTATTAAGTGTATGTTCACATGAGCCAGCATTTGGAGATATACAAGAGATCATAACTGTCCTAGAGTTTCCAACAAAGGAGTCACGGAGGACTTCTGTGAGTTTGCTCCCCCGAAATGGTATATGAATCTGGTCATTGTCCAAAGCACGAATACATTCTTTAAGGGCCAAAAGGCTCTTATTAATTTCTGCACCTTCAATCCTTCAAAGACCCAAATGATAGCATCAGGAATTGCATAATCACACATTATCA
>CATIWR010222544.1:0-36469 GCA_949677035.1 Omphalea diandra | reverse complement strand
TCCATCCATCTCTCAATCCCTATATGCTCCTTATAATCTTAAATAAGTTCTATAACACCATTATTTATGATGTTATAACATGCACATAACATAAGACAATTTGTCATGCAACTATACAAACACTACATATATGTTCAAGTGTCCCAAATATAACGGTGCAAGTGTCATTGTCATGTTTCTACAAATTGCATGACTAAATAATCATTTATCTAATGCATATATTCATGTGGGATTTCATATCATTTATGCAATGAATATGTTCATGTGATAATGCCAATGAATATGGATAGGGATGTTACACATTGGGTCCCTCAAGTGTGATTAAATGTAGTGATCATGATTTCATATCCTTGGATTTGATCCTCACTGCGAAAGTGCCTTGAGAGATTGGAGAAGTTGTCTTAGCAAAATCATTGTCTCTATCATAGTTTCGCTATCCCGAATTTTGATAGTTCATCGGGTCTTTGAATACACAACGTCTTCTAGTTAAGAGTTTGAATCCCTTCAAATATATTTAAAGGTCGTAGCCGCTACATGCATTGTGATTTCCATCGTGAATTGGCTTGCCAATTTTGGTTCTACTCTTTTGTAAGATTGCAGTCACAACCTTCATTTCACACTTGCGAATTAAAAGACAATTTCCATTTTTTAAATCCTTTACTTATATTCAACTTTCAATAAGTTCTTATCTTAGTTTCTATAAGATCAACAATTGAAATTGATGTTAGAACCTTTCAATCTATGTTGTCAAGATAAAAAAAAAAGAGTTTTGACTACGATTTGATCAATTTAGTCCAACAATCTCCCTTTTTTTTATTTTGATAACTTAGATTGAATATGTAAAGAATAAATAATTAACTAAGTGTATTGAGCATTTGGAACTCTATTGTGAAGTTAAAGTCCATTAATAAATCAAAGTTATTGAAATATCTGAGGCAATGAATATATGAGAGGAGATATTTTCATGAAAGTGAAATGCTCCCCCTTAATCTATACTGCCTCTTAACAAGTTAATGTTCCCAATTTTTAATTATTATCCTTTTACATATAAAGTCATGTTTCTCTTCCCCTTTGTCAAGATAAAAAAAAGAGGGAAGATCACAAGGATAATTATAATTGCAATAAACAATTATAATCACAGTCATAACCATAAGTGCAATCACTTGAGAATTAGAGCAAAACACAAATAATACTTTTATTAATAGTAAATCATAAAACTATTGTATAAAAACATTCAAACATACAAGGATATTTGATCACACAACATTAGTAGGCCAAAAACATTGAAAACAGAGAGCAAGAAAAGACAATGAAATTCTAAAAGGTAGATGAAGAACCACTATCATTAACCATTTGGTCAACATCTTGAGCATTCTCCTCTTGGTCTTAGGTTTGTCTTTCACTTTGTGTGTCCTTCATATCATCAAAGTCAAGAAGGTGGCAAGGGGTGGCTCCATCTTTCTCTTAAAGATCTACAAGGTCATTATGGATATGATAAAGGAGTTAAAAGCTTCTTTTGATCATCCTCATGACCTTGTCTAACTTTTTATTAATAGAGGGGAGGAAAATAAAAGCATACTTTGATTTAGGCTTTACCTTAGATTGAGAAGGGGCTTGAGATGGTGGAACTTACTCTTGGATGCCTTCTTCAATCAGTAGCCTCTTTCTCTTAGAGGCTTGGTATGTCTCTTGCTTTTTTACCCCGAAGGAACCTAGAGTATACTCATAAGTATTGGGGTGAATAACCTTAGTATTGATCAAGTAAGTCAAGTTAAGAAAATTTTGGGAAGGGAGATACTTTTTGGTCAGGAATTTCTCTTTTTTATCATATGATGCGCCCATAAACCTATAGATAGTTGTGATATGAGAGAGAAGAAGGAATTGACTATTAAGCTTGGTCCTTATGTGAATTAATTGATCAATAAAGTATCTCTCAATTTGGATTGGCTTATTTTTGGTGAGGCAAAAAAGAAAAGCTAGGTCTTTTTGAGAAACCTTTTCATTTTCATCACTCTTACCATTAATAAAAAAATGTAATGATCCTATGGAGAAGCCAATTTGGTAGGATTTTGATATACTTGTTCACAAAAGTTTTGGGATCATATTTTGGTTTCAATTAATATTTCAGACCTAAATTTAGAATAGATAAAGTCTAGAGAAGAGATATATGAAGATTCACTTTCGCTACGGCTCCTATGGGTTCCCTGAACCAAGCCACTACCTATAAGTCGTCAGCTCATTCTTCAACAGGCAAGCGGTCAGAGCCCTAGGACACCTTCCTCAAATTAGAAGTTGAAGAGTGAGCAAAGTTACTCGTAGGTGAGGAAATATTAGTTCCTAAAAGCCCTAAAGAGAATAACATACATACTTGCCCTGCTCACAACTCTTTTACTTAGGACAACCGTACACATGAATTCATGTATGATTTTTTCATAGCCCAGTTTGTCATGGATGATGCACTCATTCCATCCATAATTGGATATGAATGCCTTAAGTTCTCCTTCTATGCTCAGAGATTGAAGAAGAAAAGAGGAGAGAATCTTATTGGGTTGGATAATCTTCTTGGCATTTCTTTGAATCGTTCCTTCTCTTCCGTTATAATCCCTTTCATGAGATAAAGAGGTGGAGGTTATTGAGGTTAGGCAATGCACTTGCATTTTTTTGCTCTTGTCAATTTTTTATGTGCCATAAAAATAGAAAATTGATAAAAGAGGTTTAAAACTTAAGAGAAATGAAAGGTTTGATGAGAAAGAAGATAAAAAGGTGAATGGATGGGTGTTAAGGTGGTTTAAATAGGCATATGGTAGGAGGAAAATGGTCACAAAATGGTTAAAAATGCATTAAATATGGAAAAGGCACCATTTGAGTGTCAAATCAGTTAATGTCCAGTAGTTACAACAAATTGTAGTCGCGACATACTTGTTGTGACTGCTATTTATGAATTTCTTGAGTAACGACTAAGATTTTCTTAAAAAAGAACAAAGCCAATGTTCAAAAGTTTTGAATTTTAAAAAAAGTTGTGGTGGCAATCTCAAATAATAATCGCAAATTTATGAAAGTTGAAAAACTGATGAAGACTTATAAGCGACATGGTCGTGAATTATATGTCAGCTTTGAAAAACATCTAAAAAACAAGCTCAAAATAAGTGGCCTAATCCTAGTATGAACAAGTTGATATTTTGTTAATCAATTCATGCATTTAAGCACATAAGAGCCTAAGTACCATTGAATTGACACATTTATAATGGAAAACATAACAAATCAATCACAAAATCTTTAAGCATATCAAAAAAATCTATAAATAATAATATTTACACATAGAGAAATTCATCTTCAACCTAGAGAGCTCACATCAAGCCTCCTAAGTTCCTTCTTAATGGAGTTTCATCCTTTCTTTATAGAAGGGTTTAGTGAAAATATTCGCAAGTCAATGAACTTAAGCACTATATTATCACTTTGGATATGATCTCTGAGAAAATGATGTTTAATATTAATATGTTTTCTTCTTAAATATTGTATATGATTCTTAAAAAGATTTATTGCACTTGTGTTATCACATTTGATGGAAATTTGATCAATATGTTTGCCAAAATCCATGAGTTATTGTTTTATCCAAAGAACTTAAATACAATAATAACTCGCCGCCACATATTTTTCTTCGGCTGTAGACAAGACAATCTAAACTTATTTCTTACTAAACCAAGAAAATAAACATTCATCAATAAATTAGTAAGTTATGGAGGTGCTTTTTCTATCCATCAAACTACTAACATAATTTGCATCTGAATATCTAAGAAGACTAAACAATGAATCTCTAGGATATCAAAGTCATAAATGCAATGTGTCATGCAAATACTTTAAAATCCTTTTAACAACATGCAAATATGATTCCTTAGGGCAAGATTGGAATCTAGCACATAAATAAATACTAAACATAATATCGAGTCTAGACGTGGTAAGATAGAGAAAAGAGCTGATCATACCTCTATACTTCTTCTTATTAATAGATTTCCTTGATTCGTCCTTGTTTAGCTTAATAGTTGCACTCATTGGGATCGTAGCTGCCTTGTTTCCTTCCATGTCAAACCTTTTGAGTAGCTCCTTTGTGTACTTAGCTTGGTTGATGAAGATGCCCACTTTGGTTTGCTTAATTTGAAAACTAAGAAAGAACTTAAGTTCACCCATCATGCTAATCTCAAATTCCCTAGTCATACACTTAGCAAACTCTTTACGAAGAGACTCAATAGTAGCACCAAATATAATATCATCAATATATATTTGCATAATAAGTGTATCCATATTATACTTTTTCAAAAATAAACTAATATCAACCTTGCCTTTTTCAAAATTATTTTACAAAAGAAATGAAGTAAGTCTTTCATACCAAGCTCTTAGAGCTTGTTTCAAAACATATAAAGCTTTAGTTAATTTGAGAACATGATTTAGGAAAATCACAAGACTCAAAACTTAAAATTTGTTTAACATAAACTTCCTCCTCAATGAAACCATTTAAAAATGCATTTTTCACGTCCATTTGAAAAAGTTTAAAATTCATATGACAAACAAATGATAAAATAATCCTAATAGCCTTTAATCTTGCTAAGGGGGCAAAAGTTTCATCATAATCAATGTCTTCCTCTTGATTGTAACCCTTAGTAACCAATCTAGTTTTATTTCTAGTGATGAAACCTTGTTGATCTAACTTTTTCCTAAACACCTATTTGCAACTTATAATCGGATGTTCTTTAGGCCAAGGAACAAGTTCTCAAACTTTATTTCTCTCAAATTGGTTGAGTTTCTCTTACATAGTAATCGCCTAACTTTCATCATCAAGAGCCTCATCAATTGACTTTGGCTTAATTTGAAAGACAAAAGCAAGATTATTATCTAAGACATATAATTTAGCTTTCGTACTTACTCCCTTTGATGTCTCACCAATGATAATATCCTTTGGGTGATTTTTAGAGTATCTTTAATCCTTGTGGAGTCCTTGAGCTTGGTTCTCCTCTTGTTGAGTTTGAGATTCCTCTACTTCTTGTGGTGGCTCATTATCTTCAAGATTAATCGCATTTTCCTTAGGAGTTGAGTCAAGCTCCATCTTTTCAAATTCACCTACAAGAACATTAATAAAAGATCCTTTTTCAATATTATGTTAGCTAGACTCATCAAATACAATATTCATAAACTCTTCAACTACCTTAAACTTTTTGTTAAAGACCCTATAGACTTTGCTAGTAGTGTAGGAGCCAGGAAAAATACCTTCATCGATTTTTGAAGTAAATTTTCTAAGGTTGTCCTTAGTATTTAGAATGTAGCATTTGCAACCAAATCCTCTAAGGTATGAAATCTTAGGTTTTATAGCTCATAAGATGTTTTGTTTAGAATAGGTCTTTTGAAAACATGGTTTGCAATATAACGTGAGGTATTGATGACTTTGGCCTAAAAGTAATTTGGTAAGAAATACTCATTAAGCATAGTTATAGCAATCTCTATCAATATTTTATTTTTTCTCTCTACAACACCATTTAGTTGTGGTGTTCTAGGAGTGGAGAAATTATGAGAAATCCTATTCTCCAAGCAATAGTTTTCAAAAGATTCATTTTGAAATTCCTTTTCATGGTCACTCCTAATAGAAGAAATGAAGTAACCTTTTTCATTTTGAACTCTTTTGAGAAAACTATTAAAATCATTAAAGTATCATTCTCATGAGCAAAAATCTAGAGTAGTCATCAATTAGCATAAATGCATAATATTTTCCACCAAAACTAGCATTCTTAGTAAATCCAATTAAATCCATATGAATATGTTGAAAAGGTATAGAAGTACTTACAACACTTTTAGATTTGTAGGATGCTTGGTGTTGCTTCCCCATTTAACAAGGTTCACATGTCTTGTCCTTTGTTAACTTGAGCTTTAAAACTCTCCTTTAGACAAGCTTTGTAGAACCTTCATGCTAGTATGTCCAAGTCTTTTATGCTAAAGCTAAGACTCATTGCCAATAGAAATAAGATGCTTAAAGGATTAGTTAGCCAAATTTTCTAAGTCAATTAAGTAGGTATTATCTTTCCTTTCACCTTTAAGACTACCTTCTTATCTATCAAAGTAGTAACTCGACATTCTCTAGGGTCAAAGGTGACTTTATTACCTTTGTTACATAATTGACTTACATTCAATAAATTATGTTTCAATCCTTCAACTAAAATAACAATATCAATAAGAGAGCAACCTTTCATACCAATTATTCTAATGCTAATTACCTTACCCTTGACATTATTTCTAAAAGTGACATTGCCACCATCCTTCTCTTTAATGACTATGAATAGCTTCTTATTTTTAGTCATATGCTTTGAGCACCCATTATCCACATTCCAATCATTATCTTCATAGGTGACCTCCAAGCATTCCTATAACATAAAAAAATTTGACCTTTGTTTAGGTACTTAAGCATACTTGGGTGTTTTAGGGTTAAGCTTGGAAGGATCCTCTAATTTGAGGTGTGCCTTCCTAATGTAACAAAAAACATTTATATAGGCCTATCTCATGCAACAATGACATTAGAGTTTAAACGTGTGAGTCTTTCTCCTATAGGGAACCTTAGCATGAGTGGGTGGTTTTCTTATATTTTAGTTATGTGAATGCATGCAAGTGCATGAGTGATGAGGAGTAGAAGAAAAGTTTGTGTGTCTGTGTGTGTGTTTGGACATGCCTCTTTGAGTACATATATGCAGGGTTAACTCTTTGAGTCTTAGTTCTTGAGCCTTGTAGAGCCTTCTCTTTACCTTTAGCCATATGAGACTTAATGCTTGGAGCACTTTTGTTCCCAACAACCTCAGTATTAGAAGTTTGAGGAGTAGATGCTCTAATGAATGTAGGAGGAGAAGATGTAGATAAGGAAGCTCCATTAAAACCTAAACCATATCTCACTAAGGGTGGTCGTTGAGATACAATGACAGTATCCAAAACTTTTTTCCCTTTGTGAAATCTTGAGATGAAATTCCTAAGTTTAATTATTGCACTTCTTAAAGTGTCATTCTCTTTTCTTAAAGAATCAAGAGAAGATGAAGTTTTAGAAAGATTTTCTAAAGATTTCTTGAGTTTTTCATTTAAAGTCCATAAGTCACTTACAAGATCATTTAATCTTTTAAATTCATCTTCAAGTTCTGAACACTTTTTTTTTTTTAAGTTTTCATTTGAGATTCATATTTATCACATCTCAAGGTTAAGGCTTCAAGAAGCTCATCTTCTTCATCTTCAAATATATCATATTCTGCACAAGAATGAGAAGAGGTACTTACTTTATGTGAATTTTCCTCTTGAGCCATGAAGCAAAAGTTTGCAACCTCTTCTTTTTCTCCTTTCTTATTTGAATCATCATCCTATGTAGCTTTGAAGTTCTTCTTTTTCTTCTTATACCACTTATTCTCCTTTTTAAGCTTGGGACATTCGAATTTTTTGTGACCTTCCGTTCCATATTCAAAGTAAGTCACTTCATTCTTCTTCTCCTTGAAGTAGGGTGATGATGATGTTTTCTTAAGGTTTATTCTTTCTTTTCTTCTTTTCATGAGCTCTTTAGATCTCTTAGAGAGTATAACAAGTTCTTCTTCCTTTTTTTTTCACTCTCATCACTATCACTAGTGTTTTCTACCACTTCTTTATCCTTGTTATATTTGAAAGCAAAAGTCTTCTTTTATACTTTTTCATTTTTATCCCTTTATACTCTCAATTTCTTCATTTCCTCATCATTCTTTATGGCTAGCTCATCAGTAAGTAGCTTGCTGATGATATTTCCAGTTTCTAGACTGGATTCTTTTATATTACAAACTTTAGCACCAAACTTCTCAAGAGGAAGAGATTTAAGAATTTTAGTGTTTACCTCAGGATTTGTAAGAGTTCTTCCACACTTCTTCATGTTTGTGACAATAGAGAAGAGTCTATTGGTCATGTCGGTGATGCTTTCATTGTCCTTCAACATGAAGATCTCCCACTTTGTTACATGTATCTTCAATCTACTAGATTTTACAAGTATAGTGCCTTTATGGTAGTTCTCTAAGACCTTCCATATCCCATATGTGGTTAGGCACTGTTGAACTCTACCAATCTCCTCTATTGACATTGAGCTTAGTAAAATAGCCACTACCCTCTTATTTTTGCCATTGGATCTTCTATGAGTTTCCACCTATTCTTCTTTTGGAATAAACTCTTCAATACCATCTACCACTTTGATTAGAGGCTTTCATTCTTTTACTATAATGTCCCATAAATCTACTACATCACTATCTAGATAAATCTCCAGTCTATACTTCTAATGAGTATAGTCGGATCCATCAAAGAAAGGTTTTAGAAGAGTGTGGATTTCTTCTTGTACCATGATCTTTTTCTCACACAATAAAGGCTTGAGTTAAGGTCTAGCTCTGATACCACTTATTGGTCCTTGTACATCAAAAAGAGGGGGTTGAATTGGTGAAAAAAATTAAATTTTAGAGGGAATATTAGTTATGTATGTATTAGAAGAAGTAGAAAAAGAATAAAACACAATAATTTATAGTGGTTCGAGTATTAACCAACTCTACATCCACTCTCTAATTCTTTCAAATGGGTGTTCCACTAATACTAAATGGTGTTTTTAAGCTCACACCCAACTTTAAAATGTGTTTTCATAAAAGCTCATACATAACCTTATACAAGTGTTTCCCAAGGTTAACACTCAAACTATATAAAATTTTTCTATTGACTTACTCTAAAACCCAATCCCAAAGGATGTTTAAAACTCACACTAAACTTCTTACAACTCAAATACAAAGAGTAAATAATAAAGAGATAGTTGAGAAACAAATTTGCAAGAGTTGGCCTTAGTAAATGTTATTCTTTTGCATTTATGTCCATTTGGTGGAGTATTTATATGTTACTCCCACCAAAGAGACGTTAGAGACAAAACTAGCTCATAATCTCCAAAGTTGATGGCAAAATCTAGCATTTAATGCTTGTCTGACAGTGTTTGCTAACCTAGATTTTGCTCATATACAGTGGTGAATTTCATCTATGTCTAACGGCTAGTTCCATGAGGCATATCACTATTGTTTCTTTAAGAAAAATAGTTGTTAGGTCCCTCAAGTGTGATTGAAAGCAAAAGGTCGTGAATTCATATCCTTGGACGCAATCCTCACTGTAAAAGTGGCCTAAGAGATTGGAGAAGTTGTCTTAGCAAAATCACGGTCTCTACCATAGTTTCGCTCTCGCAAATTTTGATAGTTCAACAGGTCTTTGAACACGTGACATCTTCTAGTTAAGAGTTTGAATCCCTCCAACTGTGTTCGAAGGTTGTTGTCGGTACATGCACCATGATTCCCACCACGAATTGGCTTGTCAATTTTGGTTCAACTCATTTCTAAAATAGTGGTCGCGACCTCCAGATCACTCCCACGAATTGCAAGGCAATTTCCATTTTTTGAATCTTTTACTTCTATTCAACTTCCAAAAAGTTCCTATCTTAGTTTATGCAAGATCAACGCTTAAAAATGATATCAGAACCTTTCAATTTATGTTCTCAAGATCAAATAGAGTTTTCACTTAGATTTGACCAACCTAGTCCAATAATATATTTCAACATCATTCAGATCAAATCAAGTTTCCAAACTTGTCATGTACCCGACCAAACACATTATATAATTCAAAATTAATAATTCTCAATTTATCAACATAATCCTTCATATAATTTTCAATAATTATAGACACTCATAAAATAATAATTAATTTAATTAATAATTATACTAACACATTAATTTATTTTTCAATTAGTCAATAAAAATTTTCAATAATCATATAATTAATAATATATTTCAATTAAACTAATCAATTACATTAATTAAATAATTACAAACAATATATCCAAATTCTCATAAATAAATTAAATATGTATAATTACTAGTTTAATTATTTTTCTAAACTTAATTTTTAACTGAAAATGACAATTTATATTATCATTATTATATTAACATTTAAATTTAAACTTATATTAACATTTACATGTATATATATACTAATCAACTCATTAACTAATTAATCAATTTACTTTCATTAATTCATCTAACCTTTATAATCAAGTCTTACAATTCCACTAAATCTCAACTAATTCTCTAATATTCATCACTTAATTCAAAATTCTATTTGATCACAATATCCTTAAATAACACCATAATCATCATTAATTATTATTAATCTTTTTAAATCTAATTAAATTCTTCAATTCAATACATTTTCTCAAATCATGCTCAAATCTCAAACTTAGTTACTCTCATAATTATTCTATTAATTTCATAAAATATTTTAACAATTCCATAATCCTTAACAATTATTTTAATTCTAATTAATTTTTCTAATTAAAATAAACTCCATTAATTCTCATTATTTAATCTAAAATCAATACTAAACTCAAATTCTTTTTTCCACTAATTAATTAATATCATTATATATCTATCTAGTTTATTCTCATGCAATTGAATTTTTAATAAACATTAATTTCATAATTTTAAACCCAAATTATAATTATTGAAAAACCAATAAAAATTCATAAAATCTCACTGAAATATCTATAATTTGTGAAAATTACACAATTGCGACCAAGACGAAAAAGAGCACGTTATGTTTCGATTTACCTCCTGGATCTCATTAGAGTCGCTATTGAAGCCACCACCTATGGTGGCTAGAGTTTGTCACCAGTGACTATTAAGAAAACAATCAAAGTCACCTCGTAAATCATTTTATAGGAACTTATAATGCTGTCATATGAGTTACTAATTGTCTAAAATCTCAAAAAAAATTAAATTTTGACTGAAACTTTGACCGGTCATTACGTCACTGTCCGACCAAATAAAGTATTTATGAAAAACTTATGAAAAGAGTTTTCATAGCGTCTTGAATCACGCAAAGTAGAATTATGGTTGAAGAGTTATGGCTGTTTGAAAATTCTGCTCCGTTTGCTTCTTATTCTCCCAATTTTCGGTGTTGTCACTGCTGTTGGTGATGTTTTTGGCGGAGCTGGAGGTGTTCAAGCTGATGGTAGTGGTGGTAGGTTTCTTCTCCCTCCTCCTGTCTCTCCCCCTTTCTCTCTCGGTTGGGCTAGGCGGGACAACTTGTCCCCGCACCATTTTTATTCTTTCTTTATTTTGCAACATCTTGGTTGTTTCCAAGATGTGACTTGGTTGGTCCTTTGGACCAACTGAGACACTAACTCTTTTTTTTTAAAAAATAATAATAATAATAATAATAATAATAATAATAATAATAATAATAAAATCACCACCACAATAATTAATTTCATAAGTATAATCAAATCATTTTCATATGTATATTTTCTTAAAATAATTATTTTATTATTATCCACATAATTTAATTAATCTTTTTATAAAAATAAGAATATTGATTATTATAATATTATAATCATAATTCTTGTAGTTAAAATGTCCACCATAAAATAATTAAAACTTTTCCAAGTAAAATCTCCATATTTAAATATTTAAATTTCATAATATTAAATCCTCTAATTATAATTTAATTTAATTTCATAAAGTACATATATAATTTAATTAAATTAATTTTTACATAAAAATATAATATATTCACTGACTTAAATTTATTCAAATTAAATAATAAATTATTCCCAATCAATTATTTCCATAACGTAGAATATTTCTTATAAATTAATTTGATTTCTCAAAATTAATAAAATCTTCTGACATAATAACTTTCATAATTAATTATATTAACATATACAATTTAAATCCTTCATAATTACATAGATCATGTTATTTTTATAATATCATTACTTTATATTAAATAATTTTATATTTAAATTGTTAGATTATTAAATATATTACCACAAACTTATTAAATTTAAACCCTTAAATATATAATGTTTATCAACTATAAATTATTAAACTTAATTTGTAATTGTTGGCCCTAGTGCACCAAGAAGGGGGGTTGAATTGGTGACAAATTTAAAGTTTTAATTTTGGAGAAAGCTCACAAATTTGAAAGATTAGAGAAAGAAAAGGAGAAAAATGAACACCAAAGTTTTATAGTGGTTCGGGTATTAACCAACCTTACATCCACTCTCCAATTCATCAATTGGGTGTTTCACTCAATCACCAGTGTTTTACAAGCTCACACTCAACTTAGTGTTTAGGCTCATACCAAACCTTACTAGTGTTTTCCCAAATCTCACACTCAACCTAGTGTTTTAGGCTCACACCAAATCTTACAAGTGTTTTCTCAAGGCTCACACTCACCCTAAACAAGAGTTTTACAACTAGGCTAACTGTTAAACCTAAACAAGAGTTTTCTATACAATAGCTCACTCTCAAACCCGAACAAGAGTTTTTTATACAAAGACTCACTCTCAAACCCAAACTCAAAGACCATGAAATAGGAGCTATTCATGATGAAGGACCATGAAAGCATCACCAAAATGATGAATAGGATCCTATCCATCATCACCAACATGAAGAAATTCGAAAGGACTCTCACCAATTATGAGGTAAACATAAAAATCCTCAAAACTCTTCCTTTAGATAAGTTTGGTGCTAGAGTGTGCAACACCAAGAGTCTAATCTGGAGATTGGAAAGGTTTCAATAGATGTGTTGATAAGCAAACTCTTAACTCATGAGTTGACCTTACAAAAAGATGAGCAAATGAAGAAACTAAGAGGCTAAGGAGATAAGCCAGAAAAAGAAAGAAGAACCCTGGCTCTCAAATCCTCAACAAAAGAGAAGGAGGTAGAAATTACCTCTAGTGATGAAGAAAGTGACAAGGAAGAAGAGGAGCTAGCAATGCTCTCAAAAAGGACAAAGGAGTTGATTAGAAGAAGAAAAAAAAAAAGAAAAAGCTTCAAGAAGACAGCTCTTAATCTAAGAAAGAGATCCAAAGATGTCAGTTGCTATGAATGTGGCAAGCAAGGCCACATCAAGTACGATTGTCCTAAATTAAAGAAGAAGAAGAGATGGGACAAGGAGAAAAAGAAGAGCTTTTCAGCCACTTGGGATGACAGCTCAAATGAAGATGAGAAAGAAGGAGAAGTTGCCAACATTTGTTTTATGGCACAAGAAGATTCTACAAATGAGGGAAGTACTTCTTCCCATTTCCATTCTAATTTTGAATTTGATGAGATAGATGAAGAGCTTCTAGAGGCTCTAACTATGAGATGTGACAAATACAAGTCACAAATGAAGTCTTACAAAAGAAAATGTCAAAAATTAGAGGATAATTATAAATCCCTCAATGACATTGTAAGCAAATTAAGAGCATCTGATAAGCTCAAAAAATTTATAGAAAATCTTTCTACATCATCTCCTTCATTGGCTTTATTAAGAAAGGAGAATGACTCTCTAAAGGGACAAGTCATTGAGCTTGGAAGCTCAATCTCCAAGTTCTATAAAGGAAAGGAAGCATTGGACACATTGATTATGTCACAAAGACCACCATTAATTAGATATGGTCTAGGATTCAATGTAGCCTCCTCATCATCTCAAACCACATTTGTTAGATCTTCAGAACCTCAAACCTTAAGGGTTGAGGTAATTAGGAAGAAAAGTGCTCCTAACACTAAGCCTCCTAAGCCTAAGGGCAAAAGGAAGGCTCCCCCAAGCTCAAGAGCCAAGACTCAAAGAGTTAACCATGCCTACATGTACAACAAACAACATGCTCACTCTCATAAGAAATTTTATACTCCTACTCATCATACATGTACATGCATTCATTCACATAGTCAAGGTATGAGAAGGCCAACATGTGCATAGGAGAAAGACTCACAAGTCAAAACTCTAATGTCATTATTACATGAAATATAGGCATGTTAACGCTCATTGTTTTATTAGGAAGGCTCACCTCAAATTAGAGGACCCTTTAACTTCTAACCCCCTAGGACCCAAGTATGCTTGGGTACCTAAGAAAAGGTAACTCACTTTTGTTATGTAGGGAAGTGTGGCAACCACCAAATCAAGCAATAGGCATGTGGATAGTGGATGTTCCAAGCATATGACTGGAAATAGAAAGTTATTCACGACATTGAAAGACAAAGAAGGTGGAGATGTCACATTTGGTGACAATGCCAAGGGTAAGGTAATTGGCATTGGAACCATTGGTAAGAATGGTTGTTCATTAATTGATAATGTGTTATTAGTCAGTGGCTTACAACATAATTTGTTGAGTGTAAGTTAATTATACCTAATCTTTTAAGTGTCTTATGTCTTTAAGCAATGAATCTTAGTTATGGAATAAAAGGCTAGGACATGCAAACATGGATCTTCTTCAAAGCCTATCTAAAGGAAAGGTGGTATAAGGCTTTCCCAAGTTGAATTTCACAAAAGACAAGACATGTGGTCCATGCCAAATGGGGAAGCAACAACAAGCCTCCCACAAAGCAAAAAATGTTGTAAGTTTACTAGACCTCTTCAACTAGTTCATATGGACTTAATAGGACCTACTAGGAGTGTTAGCTTAGGTGGAAAGCATTTTGCACTAGTCCTAGTTGATGACTACTCTAGGTTTACTTGGGTATCCTTTTTAGCTCATAACAGTGATACTTTGAAGCTTTCAAGAGTTTTACAAAAAGAGTTCAAAATGAAAAGGTTACTTTATTTCTTCTATTAGAAGTGACCATGGAAAGGAATTTCAAAATGAGTCTTTTGAAACTTTTTGTTTAGAGAATGGAGTTTTTTTTGTAATTTTTCAACTCCTAGGACATCATAACAAAATGGTTTTATAGAGAGAAAAAAATAGAACACTAGTAGAAATGGATAGGACCATGCTCAATGAGTATTCTTTACCGAATTACTTTTAGGTCGAAGCCATTAATACTTCGTGTTACATTGCTAATAGAGTTTTCAAAAGACTCATTCTCAATCAAACTTCTTATGAGCTATGGAATGGTAGAAAATCTAAGATTTCATACCTAATAGTATTTGCATATAAGTGTTATATTTTAAAAAACAAGAAAAATCTTGGGAAATTTGACTCCAAAACCAATGAAGGGATATTCTTAGGCTATTCCACTTCTAGCAAGGCTTATAGGGTCTTTAACAAAAGTTCAATGGTAGTTGAGGAGTCTATGAATGTTGTCTTTGATGAATCTAGTAAACTTGATATTGGGAAATGTATTTTTGTTGATGATCTTGTAGGTGATTTTGAAAAGCTGGAATTGGAAGACACCACAAGAAGAGAGGACAAAAGCAAGGAAGGAAGTGAATCATCAAAGGAAGATGAAGAGCCACAACTTCAATAAAGAGATGAGCCAAGCCAAGATCTACCCAAAGATTGGAGGTTTTCCAAGTATCACTCTAAGGACTTGATCATTGGTGATACCTCCAAGGGTGTAAGTACTAGATCTCAACTTAATCCTTTAGATAATAATCTTGTCTTTGTTTCTCAACTTGAGCCAAAATCAATTAATGAGGTTCTTGATGATGAGAGTTGGGTGCTTGCTATGCAAGAGAAACTCAACCAATTTAAGAGAAACAAAGTATGGGAACTTATCCCTAGGCCTTAGGAACACTCCATTATAGGTTGCAAATGGGTGTTTAGGAACAAGTTAGATGAGCAAGGTCTTATCACTAGAAATAAAGCTAGATTAGTTTACTAAGGGATACAACCAAGAGGAAGGCATAGATTATGATGAGACCTTGCCCCCATTGCAAGATTAAAGGCCATTAGGATATTCTTAGCTTATCCATGCCACATGAACTTTAAGCTTTTTCAAATGGATGTTAAAAGTGCATTTTTTAATGGAATCATTGAGGAGGAAGTTTAAGTTGAACAACTTCCTGGTTTTGAGTCACATTATTTTCCAAACCATGTTTTCAAATTGCACAAAGTTTTATATGGATTGAAACAAGCTCCAAGAGCTTGGTATGAAAGACTTAGTTCATTTCTCTTGAAAAATGATTTTCAAAAATGAAAGGTGGATACCACACTTTTTGTTAAAAGGTACAAGCATGATATACTAATTGTTCAAATCTATGTTGATGATATTATTTTTGGTGCTACTAATGAGTCTTTTTGTGAGGATTTTGCTAAGTGTATGACTAGGAAATTCGAAATGAGCATAATGGGAGAGTTCAAATTCTTTCTCGGTCTACAAATCAAGCAAACCAAAGAATGGAACTTCATCAACCAAGCCAAGTACACAAGGGAAATGCTCAAGAAGTTTGACATGTATGTTTGTAAAGTAGCTAAGACCCCCATGAGTGGTACGATCAAGCTAGACAAAGATGAATCGGGTAAGACGATAGATGAAAAGAGAAATCGAGGTATGATCAAATCTCTACTTTATCTTACTGCTTCTAGGCCATATATCATGCTTAGTGTTTGTATGTGTGTTAGGTTCCAATCCTCTCCTAGATAATCGCATTTAAATGTTGTTAAGAGAATTTTTAAGTATTTGCATGACACAATTCACTTAGGGTTATGGGATCCTAGGGATTCATCTTTTAGTCTCATAGGATATTCGGATGCGGATTATGCGGGTAGTTTATTAGATAGAAAAAGCACTTTCGGGACTTGCCAATTTATAGAAGAATGCTTAGTATATTGGTTTAGCAAAAAGCAAGTATTGGTTGCCTTATCCACCACAAAAGATGAGTATGTTGTTACGGGTTATTATTGCACCCAAGTTCTTTGGATGAAACAACAATTGAAGTATTTTGGCAAAGTGATTGATCACATTCCTATTAAATGTGATAACACGAGTGTTATTAATCTTTCTAAGAATCCCATCCAACATTTTAGGAGCAAACACATAGATATTAGACATCATTTTCTTAGAGATTATGTCCAAAAGGGTGATGTTGTGTTAGAGTTTATTGACACAAATCATCAACTTGCAAATATTTTCACTAAACCTCTAAATGAAGAAAGAATGAACTTCATTAAGAGAGAAATAAGAAAGATGGATGGAAGCTCCCTAAAGTGAAAATTTGATCTTATTTATGGTTACTATGAGTGTTGTTTGTTTAATGTATGACCTATGCTTTTTGTATGACATTTTCCATATGGATCACAATTTTGATTCTTTCAAAACTCATTTTTTTTCATTCTTATCTTTGTTGACTTATAATTCATGGTCGTTATCTTATCTTTACGGTCTCGAATTACAAGTCCTAGTAACCTGGTTGTCAAACATCAAATCGTGATCGCGAGAATCAAGCTCCACCTAGAATTTTGGTCAAGAATTCAAATTTTTGACCATTGAAGCGTGTGTTTCCGAGGAAAATTTGTCTGTTACTCACATTTTTCGGAATTCGCGAACGCGAATTAGGGTAACCACCTAGACATTTATGTGATTTGATTGCCAACCATTTCTATCTCTCGATCAATTCATTTCTAGCCGTTTACAGAGACTTCAAATGGCTATAAATACCCCCTTTCAACAATATTCTCATCACTTCACTTCCAACATCATTTTCTCTCTCTCAAATCTCTCTAAAATCTTCAAATCCTCTTCATCCTTTGAAGTGGCTCCAAAGAAGATTTTCATAGCAGACAAAGGGAAGGTTGTGGCTTAGCCCTCTGTACCACTTGCTCTCTATCTTATGAAAGGCATCACCAATGAGGAGAAAGAAAGGTACAAAGCCAACTCTTCCAAGATCATCCTCCCCAACAAGATACCCTCTACCTTTCTGCTAGAAACCTTAGGTATCAATGCAGAAATTCGAGCTTTCCTCTTCAATTTGGGCTAGAACGAGTTCATCTTTCGGGATGAACCCGATTATGAAGAAATTGAGCGAGAATTTATCTGCACAGTCCAATTAAGTCGTAAAGTCGATTCAAGAGCAGGGCAATATGGGTTAGTGTTTCGAGCCTTTGGCGACCCTTTCTATATTACTTTCGACCATCTTTCTTTTCTCTTCAATCTTTAAGTCGAAGAAAATATCCCCTTCATAATCTCTGCACTTGATGTTATTTATTCTGAATTTTGGTCAAAATTTTTGATTGAAACCAAACACGGCCCACGATCCTCCCTAGCCAAACACATTAAGAACCTTACCCTTTGGATACTCCATCGTATCATCACTTTTTGGTAAACGTTAGAAGTGATGGTAATGAGAAAGTATCACAGAAAGGCTTGACATTTCTTTTCTGCCTTGTCAAAAATAAACCAATTCAAATTAGTCGGTACGTTGTGGATCAATTGATTCACATAGTACCAAACCTAAGAGCCAATTCTTGTTACCTTCACATATCACAACCATTTACCGATTTGTAGGAGCACTTGATGAGGAAAATGAGAAATTCCTCACCAAAAAACTTCTCCCTTCATAAAACTTCCTTGATCTCACCTACCTTATCAACGCTAAGGCTATTCATCCTGACACCTATGCGTATACCCTAGGTGCCATTGGAGCAAAGAAAATGGAGTCTTCACAAGCTTCCAAAAGGAAAAGACTAGCTATTAAAGAAAGAGCTCCATCCATCCCTCCTCAGCCAAAGCCTAAGGCTAAACTCTCCCTTGCAACCATCAGCAACAAGCTTGACAAGTTGATGAGGATGATGAAAAGGAGATTTATGTTCCTATCTCATCTTCATAGTGATGGTTGATTTGCAAGAGAAGTTGGGAGTCCCCCCTTGCCATCTTCTGGACTTCATAGAGTTTGATGACACTCATGAAGAAGAAGGCAATGATGAAGTGAAGGATGGAGATGAGGCTGAAAGTGAAGATGAAGACTTTTCTAGAGATGATTCTCCTACTTTCTAGTTTAGGATCTCTTTTGTATTTTTCTTTTTTACAAAAAATGTGATCCCACACAACTTGTTTCCAAGTTTATCTATATATATAAAGTTGTTTCTTTGATGAAATTCTATGTTATATGGTTGTTTTACTTGTTATATGTATCTGTTTATGCATTTGCTCCCTATGTTTACTTAACTACTTATGCACATATTCTTTTCCCTTATGAACCCTCTTTTTGATTTTGCCAAAGAGGGAGAGATAGAAAGAATCTAGGTCTAAGGGAGAAAAAATAACTAGCAAATTATAGTATAAGTTGAGGGGGGCATCATGAGCACCATACTATCATACTTAGGATTTTTAGAAAATTTACTTTGAATGATTGAATGTCATACTTAGGAATTTCACCTTAAGTATTCATTGAATCATACACTAAAACTTTAAATTTCTGCATTATTTTTCCCTTATGATCAATCTAGGTTGTCAAAATAAAAAAGGAGGAGATTGTTAGACTAGGATGGTTAATCCTAAGTCTTGGACCTCTTTTGATCTTGACAAAGGAGATTGGTCATGTCTAATATTTCAATTAAGTGTTGTTTTGCATAAATTAAGTTAGTTTTTCCATTGGAAGTTTGAAGGATTGCATAATCTTCAAGAAGACAAAGTTCATCCAAATTCACGGTCTGTGGTTTGTAATTCGCGACCGCGACTTAGTTCAAGGACAAGGTGAAACTTGACCAGACGGATTCGTGGGCATCTTCACTGCCGCGATTCATCCAAAGATGAGAGTGTCAAAGTCACAAACGAATTCGCGGTGTGTGCCACACCTCAGCTGCGACTTTCAAAGAGATTAAAGAGGGAAGCTAATCCACAATTACAACATGTCAAGTGTCTCAGGTATCCGTTGGAGAACAAAATTAACGAGAGCAACATTTTGGGTAGTGACCGCGATTCAAGAAAGAAGAAGAATGTTTTTCAAAAAGAAGGATTTGTGTCATTAGTCAGACTCTGTACAAAGAAGAATCGTGACCGCGACTTTTGTGGGCAGTTAGAACACAACGACTATATTTTCTTGATGGACGAATGAGAAGCTGCCACGTGGACTAGCCATTAGACATAAACGAGTTTTTCCGCCGCAATTTTTGCCTTCCATATGGAAATTTGGATTTCGCGACCGCGACTCCAGCCTAACATGCAATTAGCAGAATCTGCCTAACATGTCTTGAAGATTTGTTGAGCTTTAAGTCTAACGTCTCTTTGGTTGGTATGGGGTATAAATACTCCACCAAACAGTGAGAAATAAGATATATAGAAAATTCATTACTTGTGTTAAAGTTCTAAATCTTTTGCTACTCATTTTCTTCTCTTCTTTATGAGATTGTAATTGTTGGGTGTGAGCATTAAACACCAATTGTAAAGGTTGTAGTGTGAGCCTGTGAAAACACTCAAGAGAGGTTGTTGTGTGAGCCTTAAAAACACAGTGTAAAGGTTGTTGTGTGAGTCTTAAAAACACATAGTGTAAAAGTTATTGTGTGAGCCTTAAAACACATAGTGTAAAGGTTGTTGTGTGAGCCTTGAAAATACAAAGTGTAAAAGTTAAGTGTGAGCTTAGAAACATGATTTGAAGTTAGTGAAACACCCAATTGCAGAGAATTGGAGAGTATACGTAGGGTCGATTATATGCGGACCATTATAAATCTTGTGTCTCATCTACTACTAATTTCTTTACCCTTACTCCTAATTTTTTTTATATACACCAATTCAGCGCTCCTTCTTAGTGCCTAGGGCCAACAAAAAGAATGTCTTAATTTAGGTTTGAAAACATTAATTGTTTTTAGTCCAACAGTAATATATAGTATAATCTTAGTTAAAATAATTATCCTACTAATATATAAAATCATTTATCTTGAAAACATTAATATATCCATTAAATAATTACTTTAAATTCATTATATTATTAAAATTCATAATCACATGTACTTAAATAAATTTAAATTCAAATTTTAAAATATTTTACTCTTCTTAAAATTAAATTAACTATTGTACCAATTATATTTACATATATCCAAACTGATTATTCTTAATAAAATTACTCTTATATCATTTAAATACTCAAATTAAATAAAAAAATTTAAATAACTCACTATGAAATATATTTTAATAACTCTAACAAATATAACCTAAAGAAACATGTAAATCAACAAATATAACCTAAAGAAACATGTAAATCATGAATTTTGGGGTGTTATATTGAGAGACTTTATGAATTATAAATTTAAAATTTAAAAATTTATGGATTTAAATATAAAATTAAAAATTTTCATATAAAAGTATAAAACAAATTTACTAAGTAAAAAAAAAGAATTAAATTGAATATAAAATAAAAACATCACCTCAATTAAGTTCATGTAAATAATTTTTAAAATATTTATTTAAATAATGTAAATAATTATTATTTAAAATATAATAATTAATTTTTAAGGAGAGATTGAGAGATTTTATGAATTATAAATTTAAATTTTAAAATTTTTATGCTTAATTAAATATAAAATTATAATTCATCATCTAAAATACAAGATAAATTTAATTAAGCAAAAAAGAGATTAAATTGAGTACAAATTAAAGTATCATCTTAATCAAACTCATGTGATTGGTTTTTTAAATATTTCTTAAAAGTTTTATTTTGAACAGTTTAAAAATTTATTATCTAAGGATATTAAGAGAAATTTTTTTTAAAAAAAATTAGAGATTAAGAAATTTTATAAATTATAAATCTAAATTTTATTTTTAAATTTAAATGTAAAATTAGAATTCATCATATATAACTACATAATAAATTTAACTAAGAAAAATTGGGATTAAATTGAATAAAATAAAAGTAGTATATTAATTAAGCTGCAAATTTAATTTTAGTCTTAATTAAACTCATTAAAAAAATATAATGGTCACTTGAGTCTAAATGCACATTACTAAATTCCATTTTTGACATGAGATATAATTAAAATTAATTTGTTAAATTACAATATAATTAACTGAATTATAAATTTTTGATACAATTTAAAATCTCATGAAGGTTTGAATTTTTTGAGTAATTATACTAAATTTTTACTATAATTTTTTAAATGATTTAATTTTAAAAAAATTATTACAATTTTACTTATTTTTTATAATAATTTTAATAAATTTGATTTTTGTTATGATAAAATTACATATTAAAACAAATCTAATTTTATCACACAAACTTTTATTATCATACACAAAAGATTTTTTATAATGAATAATTTTCTAAAAGATTTTTTATAATGAATAATTTTCTATCACTAGATATTATATGTTTATTTGTAAATTTATTTAAATTATGATATATGACTTGAATATAATTTTATGTGCACTTAATTCAATTGTTTTCATTATATATAGTCATTTTGCTCAAAAAATATATATTTAATTTATTAAGCATTTAAATAAAAATAAAAATTTTTTTAATCAAGTTTTATTTTATATAAAATCTATCTTACTAAAAATAATTTTTTAAAAAATTATTTTTCCTCTCTTAACAAATTATGAGAAAATATTACATAAATGATAAAAAAAAAATCTAAATGGGCATTTTTAAATTGAATAACACATTATCCGACCCGAAATATCATTTTTAAGAGTAAACTCAAACTCAACCTGAAATCTTTATCTTTTATGTATGCAAGACCCGAATTGACCTGAAACCCGCACCCAATCCGAAAATACGTCAAGCTAAAACACCTCATAATTCATTCTGTGAACATTTAAGTTTCTTTATATGATTTGTTAGCTAGTTATTTTGCTTTAGTTATTAGATATCCATGCTATAAACATTGTAAAGTTGAGATTGACTCGATTTGTTTACAACTTTAATTGTATAAAATACAAATTGATACATCATATGGCATACCCGTCAACTGAATGTTAGATTGTCTAATAATTTAATTCTTTCTTTGAACTTGTATTTTCACATGTTATTATCATTAACCATGGCGAGGAAGTTTGGCAGAAGTTAGCTGCTAAATATGCCTTTGGCTCGCGTGCTTATGTTCGACAAGGCTCAGTTGTCTAATTTCATTGAAGAATGGATATATATATGTAGTTAGTGAAAATTATACTCTGTTTATTATTATATGTCAAACAATTAAAGAAGGTTTATGGATCAAACTATGATGTAGAAAAATAGGGGAAAAAATGAAGAAAAATAAATAGGCTCAACTCAAGATTAATTTCCGTTAACTATCTCATTTATATACAAGCAGGCAGCTAGCTAGCTAACAGAAGTTTGTCTAAAACTAATTGACTGCCACTACAATCATAACAACCCCTTTCCCCCTTTCTCAAGAGGGAGATGAAAATTCACTATACCTCTTTACTATGATCGGATCAAACAACTTCCCTCTAGCACATAACTCTTTATGAAAACAATGTGAAAATTTTCTTACTATTGCGTGCTAAATTAAAAGAAGAAAGGCATACCTACATTCTGTTGTAATAGCTTGTGTATGTATAAAAAAGAGTTGGAGAGGGAAATTTTTTTAAATCTCCCATTGAAAAAATATGAAACCTTATAATAAAATATAAGGTTGAATGGAACATGCTTAATTGATTTGGAGAGGAAAAGTTTGGAGGAAAATTTGAACAAAATTTAGTTGGCTATTATGATCAATAAATTATATAATAAATATTTAATAATCTAAGAAGGTACGTGCGTAATTGATATTCTAATTTTTATTATTATAAAATTTATAATTATATAATAATAAAATATTATAATACTATATTAAAATCAAACCAATAGCCATACCATTTTGAAAAAAGTGTCAAGTTCAATAGACACATCCTTTTATAAAAGTGTCAAGTCTAATAAGTACACCCTTTTGTAAAAGGTATCAGATCTAGAGACTTTTTTTATGAAGATGCTATAACTTTTTTCTACATCTATAAATTTAATAAATTTTATCTGACAAAACTAATCTTTTGTTTTTCTTCCTTTCAGGAATTGTTGGCTGCAGGCTATTAGGTTTGATTGTATATTGAAGATAGATTGTCAATTACTTGCAACAATATAGTAAGGGCATTCAATACCTTAAAGATAGTGACCTCCACGCCTCAAAGCATGTTTATTAACTCACTGTTCTAACGCATTCGACCAAAATGAACACAAGTTGAAAGAGGCAAAAAGGCAATTTGACATGATTATATTTCTACTTTGTGCAGACTTGAAAGCCTTGAGAAGATATGTTATTCTAGGGGATATTTTAGACTTGCCCTCCTTCAATAGAAATATGATATCCATGTCCCTAAAGAAATATCAAATGGTTGGATATTATAGAAAAACTAACACACATACAGGACAACAAACTGAGCTCTTACTCTTTATTGACATCCTCAAGATGACTAATAGCAATACCAGAGGAAACATACAAAAGAAATCAAAGAAAAACTTGAACTTCAAGCAAATTAAAAACTTGCATTTTCATAGACTCAAAAATGATGAAGGACCAAGCACATGCTAAATCGTCAATTAAAGTGAGACTTTCTTTTTGATAGATGGGAAAATTTGTTGACAAGGGGATAAAGCCTTAAAATATCCCATTTTCAATCTGAAATTTTCTTCAATTTTAGGCGAGCTCAACTATATTGACAGATGCAAAGGATGTGCAAGAACATGGCTGCATCTCGCAGTCACTAAAATTCTGCCCTTTACTTCTCTCTCTCTCTCTCTCTCTTCCTTTAACCTCTCTTTCTTCTTCCACCATTCATTGCTATTTCTTGTTTGCTGGTGCGATGGAGATAACAGTGACAGTAGATAAATATTTTAAAATGAAATAGAGATGGAATTTAAGGAGGGAGTTTGAAAGATATTTAATCTTTTTTATTATATATAATAAATTTTTTTTATAACGTAAATTAAAAGAATGAAAATATTGTAACAAAACAAAGATAAAAATAAAAAAATTAGTGATAATATTTTCTCTTTACAAATTATATAACTTTTTTTATGATTAAATTAACTGTGACAATTTTAAACATGTTATTTGATATGTTGTATAAATATCCTTACGTCACAATCTTAGACCTATTACTTAATGTGCATTATAAATTTTTACATGATAATATAATTTTATCACTCATAAAATCTCAAATTTTAGTTATATCTGAACTAATTTTTAATAAGTTTATTTTATTTATAATAAAAAAATATTTACAATAACTAGAACTACTCATTAAAAATAATTTTTAATTATAAAATAGAATAAACATCACAAAAATAAATAATATTGTATTTTTCACTACTAAATTTGTAACCACTTATTTAGAATGAGCCACAAAATCTTAATGTTTTTGTGATAACTTTTTTACATTTTTACTCATTTATTTAATCAAAAATAAAAATTTAAATTTTGTGACTAGTTTGAAATTCTTGTCACATATTTTATATATTTTATGATAATAATTTTTATGATCATATAAATATTATCACAAATAAGTGAGTTTCTAATAGTGCAACTAGACTTCTATATTTAGCTCCAGTTGAAAATTTGAAAATGATGTGTTGTTTCTTAGACTTCCATGAAATAGGAGCAGACCCCAGAAAAATACAATATCTGGTGATACCTGGTTGCAGGCATGAAGCCTAATCATCATCATAGAATGCTTGAAGCTGAAATCAGGTATTAGAAGGGAAGGACATGTAATAGGGTAGTCCTTCAAATACTTGACCAGATGAGGTGTTGCATCTCAATGAATTTGTTTGGGTTGTCTCATGAATTGAGTCAATTGCTGAAATAATAAATGAGATATTAGGTCTAGTTATATTGAGAGGAAGTAATTTTCCAATTAACGTTCTCTATTGTTATGGAAAAGCAAAATCATATACTGAATTTGCATGAAGTTTCAAGCCTAAAGGAAGAGGAGAATTAACAAGTTTGCAACCTATGATACCAATACTATGGATTATAGCTCTGTTTGTTTCACTAAAAAATTTTTTTAAAAAAATATTTTTTGTATTTCTCACTATTTGGTGCATTCAAGAAAATTGATCAATAAAAAATATTTTTTAATCAAAAGTAAAATTAAGTAATTTGTCAGAAAAATGACTTCACATTTTGAAAACAACAAGTCCTTTGTCAAATCTTAACAAGCTCTTTCAAATAAAAAATAAATCATATAAACACATTTATTATCACTAGTCATCTTGATTACTGATATTCATCACCAGTCATCATCGGCTAGTGGTGATCGTCAGAAATAAATGAAAACCATAAAAATTTTCATGTTAATGTATTTTTATATTAAAGAATAAATATTATAAATATAAAATATTTATAGTCTAAATTTTATCATAATTTTATAAATTAAAAGAAAATAATAGCGTCTTCTAAACACCAGAAAATATATTACTTAGAAAATATTTTTCTCTAAAAATAATTTTCTTAAACGAGTTATTTTTCATGAAATAAATTGAGCGTATATTTAAAATGTTTTTCGTTTAACAAAAGACCTAGCTATTTCTAACCTAAGAAAATATTTTGCATAGCCCAAGTCTTTAATGGTGAAAAAAGATCCAAAAAAAAAAATCACTTCTTCAATATCTTCCTCATAATTTTAAATTACTAAAACATCATCCTCATAAAGCAAGACTTCCAGAAAATAACTAATATTACCAACGGAAATATTCGTTGACAATAATCTGAAATCTGCCGGTAAAAGAATTACTGACAGAATATTGACCGAAAAAATGGATGAAGAAAGAGGTGGTCAACAACACGTTATCGATGAAATTTATGATCTGTTGGCAAATTAACCAATGGATTTGGGGGGGGGGGGGGGGAGACAAACTTTCAGTATGAGGCCAAAAGTGTCATCAATCACTGACGGAATGCTCATCGCAAAATCCATAGGTGATTTGAAAGGAAATCCGTCGATAATCGTTTGACCTTTAGTAAGTAGTTCATCAACAATCCATTGGTACTGTTACACAAGTTTTTTTTTAAAAAAAAATTTGTTATATCCATCTGCAATCCATCAATAAAAAAAATTAATTTTTAAAATTTCGTTGGTAATCCATTGATATATTTTAACTGATTTTTAATTTTTAAATATTTTTAATTTTAATTTTTTATAATTTTAAATTATATATATATAAATATATATAAAATATGAAATATTCAATAAATATAGAAGTCACAAACTATTATATATATATAAGAGTCAAAGTTTTAATATAAAAAATATAAATCTAACTAATATATATTGCATTCTCCTGATCAAGCAAATAATCATAAGCATTTGAGATAGTAGGATCAGAAGCAGGAGGAGCAGTAGAGGGATCAACAACACTAAGGGTCGAAGCAGGACGAGCATGAGTATGAACGAACATATGACATAAGCATTTGCAGATGAGAGGAAAGAGATATTCCAATCTGTTGGGCCACAAAGTGTAATTAGTCCTTCAGAGCGCACATTTGTGCATCAATAGACTAGACGTGCGAGTGATATGTTGTGGTTCTCTCATCTACTTGCCTTTCAACCTTTTGTTGCACGTTCTCAGCAGAAGACAATGGGCCAAAAGAATAGCAAACACCCATAGAAGTGCAGGGTCTGATCACCATGCCATAAATCCAACCCTTCACTCTGTGCTCCACTGCCAATAGAAAAACCTCGCGCTCTTCCACTTAATAAGGCTTACTAGATTTGAGAGCTGGTTGGGACAACTGGTCACACTATCTATCGATATCATCCTGTATTTTGAAAAATATTAGTGATAATTATAATAATATAGTAATAAAAATTTAATTTTAAGTTAAATATGTTATGACATACATTAATACTTCTTGAGTGTATATCAATGAAGGTATTGCAGGTCATGTTGCTTAGTGTGTGTATACATAAAGACATTCACGTGCAGAACCTCTCTTCTCAATTGTTGAGCATGTTATAAGTTAATAAAAAGAAGATATTAAGAAATTAAACAATCATTTAAAAAATAAAATACAAGTAATTACCAATCATTTGGTGTGCTCTGAATGGGGTATAAACCCTTCTGTGTGCCTAGATGGATCTGAGTTAATACCTCATTTTTCTGTCCTCTTATTGAGGCTATCCTGGCAAGACATAACCTGAAAGTAGGAATAGCCTCATTATGTCTGCCAGTGATCCCAAGTCTCATCAAGTACCTAAGTCTCCCTTGTCTTTATATCTCAAATCGTGAAGCATGTCCTTGCATCATAATGCAGTATTCTTAAAGAAAGGTGTTTGTACCAAGGCGTCAATCGTCTGGTCCCATTGAAACTGCTTTTGTAACAACAATCAAGACAAAATTAGTAAATAAATAAAATTAAATTGATAAATATTTAACTTTGAATATAAAACATTACATACCATAAACTCCTCCTAGTAGGAGGTTTTCAGAAACTATGAGACATTTTTTAAGGTGTAACCATCTTAATGAATCTTTTGCTTGAAAATCTTATGGCATGCTCAGGAACATTTATCATATGGATGTAAACTACAAAAAAAAAAAATAGTTAGTTTGATAATAAATAAATAACAAGAAATTTATTATTACATACTATAACGTGTAAAACTTTTGCAAATGCACAAATTGCTTCAAGTAATATACTGGAGAGTAAAGAATATTCCCACGAAGACTGATTTTCACAAGTTACAAAGAATTAAAGTTCTTATTATCTAGCAACCAAATAATGAAGAATAATAAATGTAAAATTCTAAAATAAATTAGAACAAAATTTAAATGAAGAAACTCTTATGTTAAATGATTTTTACGGAATTCGAGTTATACGATAATACTTCTACAATTACACAAAAAATTATATTTCTCAAGTGAATGAATTATTCTTGAAGATGGATTTCCTAAATTACTCAATAATTTTTCTCAAGCAAAATTAGATCTATTACTAATGAGATTATGCCTACTCTCGTGGTCACAAAACTAAAAAATAATGCCTTAATTTTTGTGAATATCCATTGAACATCTCAAGAGATTAATCTCACTCTTGTGGTATTAATTCTCTAGTTCAATGTGTTATGACTAACCCTAGACTTCCACTTTCGCTCCATGATCTAAGATCTCATCTCTTAAATATATGTGGTCATCATACATCTAAATAAATTAAACTCAAACACATTAAGAAACCCAACACTAATGAAATAACAATTTTTTATGTAATCATGAAAAATGTTAAGCTTTTGTCGTAATCCCTAGAATAGAAAAGTTAGTCCATCCTAAGAGAAATAGAAGAAACAAAATTGAAGAAACCCATTGAAATCAAAAGATGAAATTTCTAAAAAAATACTATGAAATTTCTAAAAAAAATTGCTCTAATAATGAATTCTAAGAAAAATTCATAGTATCTCTCACAAATTTGGGTAGATTTAGATCCGAGTTCTTCTCTCCAAAACTACTTTCTTTTCTATACAAAATAATCTCCCCTAAATCAAGTTTTCTCGATGACTAACAAGAAGTCTCATGCGTTTGGCAATATGTCCTGACTGATCTACATGACCCAATATATGGATCATGTAACGATCTGCGCACTTAACTATTGTCGCAATCCTATGCTGCTGAATGATCAACTCTATGTCCATGCATGGTCCAACGCATTGGCCTTGCAATACTCATGCAATACTATTGGAAAACTGCAATTAAGCTTTTTTCTTAAGATTTTCTTATGAAAGCAATAAAAATACATAAATGACTTATTCTAGAATAAAAGTACTCATAAAAAAAATAATTCGTAATTTCTAACCTAAAATTATATACTAAAAGAATTCCTATCACATACCTCGCATGCCACAAAGAAATCTGAGGTTGTAATTCAGAAGCAAGAATTGAGTATGTCTTATCAATATTCAACAACATAACTGGACCTCTAAATGATGAAGGATCTAATGGCGTAGGGAGAGCAAACATAAGAGCTATAATTGGGGTTGAAGTAGGTGGTGTAGGAAACAAAGTCAAAGATGTAGTCAATAGAGTAGTATAGGGCAACACCGACATAAAAGAAGTGGCGCCAGATGGAGGAATCGATAGCTTACGATCATGGGTACAACCTCAAATAGGTATCCCACCTGAACTAGGTGTACACGAATTGCTAGGTAGTCGTCGAGTCATCTAAATTTACATATAAAATTATATATCTAACAAAATTTTTACTAAACAAGAGTGCAATTCATAAAAATTTACATATAACTATAAATGAAATACAATTAAAATGAAATGTTTACATACTCAGAACCATTATCCTCTATATCATCTTTAGAAATTCTATCATTTGATGATTCGGATTTTGATTGTAGCTCTATTTCATCATCTAACTAAATATTATCATTTTTATTTGTTAAATTGATTAACGACTCAATAGGATCATTTAAGCTCCCTGGTGGCTGGTACTCAGTGATTTCATAGGCAAATTAACAATATCCACTTGGAAAGAAGCTTGCGTTGATGTCTTGATGATAAAGTCATCCTTTATTTCGATAAATGATCTAACTTTAATTTGCATACTTCCCATCAATAAGCTTTTATCCCGTTGTAATTAAATTTTATGGATAGTTTTGAAATTTATTAAATTTTGTAATTATTAAATTGTAGTAGTCTAAAAATTACAATAAAAATAAAAAATATGATAGTAATTCACTAAAATTTACACTCTTATAATAAGTTTACATTAATTCATTAAAAATTAAAAAATTAAACTAAAAATTAAAATTAAAATATTATAATAAACAATTACACTAAAATTCATAAAAATTCACAAAAGCAAACAATTTCAATATTATAATAAAAAACTACACTAAAATTCATATTTCATATTTGATAACATACAAAATTTTTCAATTTAATATACATATCTTTAATAAAATAGAAATTTTTTTAATTTCATATATTAAGCATTTATAATTTAAAGGATTTCCTAATTAAATACCTACCTCTTGAAGTGCAAACTTTTCAAATAACGCACCAAAAAAGAATATACTACCTAATTATAAAATACAAATAAAAAATTATATATAATAATTCTACACAAAACTTTCAAAATTTAAATTTAAACTAAATAAACTGCTACAGTTCTTGTACAAATTTAATTTTTTTTACAACATTTATATAAAAAAGTACAACTACTATAAATTACATATTTTGTTACTCTAAAAAAATTACAAAAGTTTTTCAACAAAATAATACGTTTTTCTAAATTAAATGTTTTACAATAAATTATTTTCTACAACTTTTTAAAATTACAAAGTACATAATTTACCATAAATCATAATAAATCTTACAACAAAACATTTTACAAATTTATAAAATTATACAAACTACAAGTTTTACATAATTTAATAAAATTATAGAATTATACAAAACATTTTATACAATTTTATAAAATTATAGAATTACACAATTTAACATAAATTCCTAAGAAATTACAACTTTTATAAATTACATCATAAATTACAGCATAATTACAATATAAATTTCTAAAAAATTACCAAAAAAATTATAATATAAATTTCAACATAAATATTATGCAACATAATTTACAGCATCATTTTAACTATTAAATTTGTAACATCATATTTAACATAATTTCACAAATTTATAAAATTTAATAATTATGTAATTAACATAAATTTCAAAAAAATTTACAACTTTATAATTTACAACATAAAATTTTCTGCAATTTTAGACAATTACATAATTTAACATAATTTCCTAAAAAATTATAATTTTTATAAATTAGAACATAAATTTCTAAAAAATTACTACATAAATTTAATATTACATAATTTACAACATTATTTAAACATAACTACAACATAGTTTCACATAAATTATAGCATAATTACAATATAATTGCAACATAATTTCCCATAATTTCATAACTCCAATTTTCCATTTCCACATTTTCATAATCCACAAAACCCCACTTCCACAATTCCATAATTTAGACAAAAAAAATTACTGAATCCATAATCCACAAAATTTATAATATTCATTATTTAATATTCAATATATCCAGAAGTGAACAAAAAAATTTAACAAAATTTCAAGAATTTAATAAAATTACAATATATCTAGAATTTTCAATATTTCCAGAATTGAACAAAAAAAATTAACAAAATTACAATATATCTAGAATTTTTGCCAAATATACAACAATTTAACAAAATTACACCACCAAAATACATAACCAAAATTACATAATCCACAATGTATCCAACCCATCAAACCACAATTACACAGTTTTACATAATTCACATTATATCAAACCCATCAAACCACAATATACATAAATATTACAGATGAGGAAGGAAGTCGTGAGAGAGAGAGCAATAGAGGCGGGAAGGAGTTGGGAAGAAGAGAAAAAAAATAAAAAGGTTGGCAAGATTTAGTACTAAGTTTACTGACGGATTATCTACGGAATTACCACATAATATTAAAAAATTTATCTGCAATCCGTTGGTAACTTACTGAATTTTTTTTAAAAAAAAATATAGGCGAATTACTGATGGTGCCAACTTTTTCAAGAGACTTTTGATCTGTCTTCTGTTGATAAATCTATCAGTATTCAATCTGCAACATTTACCTTTGTTTTTTAAGTCTGTTCCATCATAGATCTGTCGAAATGCACCAACAGGCTCATTCTATTTGTACTTCGCCTTTTTCTTGTAGTGCAATGAGTTAGAAAATGGTCACCAACAAATTTAGTAAAGAGATAATAATCATTCACAAACTACCAAAAAAAAAAAAACCTAAACTTAGAAGAAAATTCTAAGTTCCAGGGTTTGGAAGCCTATTTAGGACCATATAAAGACTTGCTTAGTTTATAAACTTGCCCTGGTTTAAAAATTGAATACTCATCAAGAGGACATACACATAACTTTATCAATATAGTTGTACAAAAAATCATTATTGATGTCAAGTTGGTGAATGACCCAAGACTTAGCTACTGTAATTGCAAGAAATAGTGTGATCAAGTTGTGCTACAAGGGAAAAGCTATCTATATAATCAACTCCTTATATTTGATTATAACCCTTTTACCGCCAAACTTGCTTTGAACCTATCCATAGTACCATCTCGATTGTACTTAATTTTATAAACCAATTTAAATCCAATAGGTTTTTTTTTTTTTTTTAGGGCAGGTCAGTTAAATCTTAAGTATGATTTTTGTTTTAAAGCATCTAACTTCTTTTGCATAGCAATAACCCACTTTCCTTCTATTTTAACATGATGATGGGATGTTGGCTCATGAGACATTGATACATTAGCCAAGAAAGATAAATGGGTAGAGGAAAAATAAGAAGGTGCAGCATAAAGATAGGAAGATTGTGAGTGTTATGTACTTGAACTTGAAGAAATGGCTGAAAAAGTCTGAGCAAGTGGTAAGAAAACGATAGAAATAAAATCCTTAAGCCAAGTTTATTTGTATTTAATTTTGGAACCTCTTCCAAGAGATACGGATAAGGAATAAGAATGTGACAAGGATGGACTGTATATGATAATATCATTGTTAGGTGATAAATATGGAGAAATAAGATGAGTGGTATTTGAAATTGAAGTGTTGTAAGGACTAAATGTAAGTTCAATATGCTTAGAAGATGAAGAAATAGGAGAATTAACTTGAGGTATCAATGTAAAGAATAATCTAAGATATCTTTTATATGATGAGTAATGTAAGGATTAACAAAAGATAAAGTTAAAGTGGAGAAGAAAAAATGTTTGTATGGGAGGTGGAGAAGAAAAAATGTTTGTATGGGAGATTATTTACCTTTAGAAATCATTATAGAATGTGTCCAAACCATACACTATATGCTTTATGACCAATGACATACACTACAAGAAATTTATTATCTTGTGATAAAATAATTTATCACAAATATTAAATTTGTCACTATAAATATATCGTGATAAAATTGATTAGTCTTCATGTTCATCAAAATAACCTCATCTCAATATGTATATTGTAACAATTTATGTTTTATAATAATAGTATATAATTTTTGTGACAAATATATTTATCACAATAAAATACATTTATAGTAATAAAATTCTTTTTATAACAAATAAATTTATCACAAAATTCATAATCATTATAGTGATAAAATTCTTTTTATGACAAATAAATTTGTCACAAAATCCATAACCATTTTAATAGAATATATTTTTTCATACCTCTAATTTATGACTTGACCTTATAGCTTCTATAGATATTGGTGGCTGACACAGTTTTAGTTGTTAGTCTACTCTGATGTTAAAACTGTGCGGATCAAAATGCTTGCTAGTGGTCACTCATCTTCAAAATTCTTCATAATCAACATGTTAACTTTATAGTTTTGAAGTGTAGTTCATATCCTTCTAAAGTCAATTGATTATCATAATATCAACTTTAAATAATTTAATTTCATTATATTGTAGTTTTTAGGGTGCTCATTGACTCTCACATAATTGATAATTATTATTCAAAATAAAACTATTAAAAAAGAAAGAAATAATAAAATAAAAGTATGAAACATTAAGTTATTTTATTCAAACTCCAAATAATTACAATTTCTTCAATCACAAATTTAGAGATGAAATATAATATTCACCATTTACAGTCTAATGTCTAATAAAAATTCAAAACATCACATTCAAATTGTAAGAATATCAACAATTTATTTATATATTAGAAAAAATTAATTTAGTATTAAAAAATTATTAGATATATATTATATTATTTAACATTTCTCGGAATATATAAAATTTTATGTCAATAAAAAGTAATTTTATATACTTAATTTGTATTTTAATTTTAATATTCAATGTTATAAAAAAATAAAATTGGTATATAAAAATATGGCATATGTATATATTTTTCATTTATTATGACCAGTTATTTTGAAATAAAAATTATATATTATGAAAAAATAATAATAATATCTTAATAATTAAATATAATGATAAAAGTATTATTATGCCAAAATTATTTTCTCATTATATATAGTTTTCATTTTGATGCCAAAATTTTAATGAAAATATTTTCTACATTAAAATTTGGTCTCTTTCTATTTTTATATTTTGTAATAACATATTTTATCACAATAAATAATTATTTATTATGACAAAATAAATTTGTACTAATTTAGTAACTGATTAAATAAAGTGATGAAAGGACTATTGTGATAAAATCAAATTCTCATTATTTATAATTTCATAGGTGCCAAAGAATTGGTGCCATGATTTTTGATAAAATATTATGATGAAAATTTTTTATCATTATATTTCAATATTTCCTTTATGTTTGTTTATTATGACAAAAACATTTGTCAAATTTTCATTTTATCATAAGTTAATCAATTTTCATAAGAACTATAATAAATTTTAACTTTGTTACAATATTGATTTTATCACAAAAGTTTTTGTCATAATAAGCAAAATTTCTTGTAGTGATATACTCTTGTAAAAAAACACATTTGAAAGCTCTCATATCAAATTTGTCTTTATAAGGTAAAGTGTTGGTAACATAACATAAATACCCAGAAACTTTCATATGGTCATAATTAGGAACTTTGGTAGAGAATTTCATAAGGGTTTTCCAATTTAAAACAAGTATAGAAAGTCTATTTATGAGGTAAGTGGTAGTAGGTATAGAAATCATTATAGATTGTGTGTCCAAACCATACACTTTATATGCTTTATAACCAATGACATACCCTTAAAAAAAACACATTTGAAAGCTCTCATATCAAATTTGTCTTTATAAGGTAAAATGTTAGTAACATAACATAAACACCCAAAAACCTTCATGTGGTTATAATCAGGAACTTTGTGGTAGAGAATTTCAAAAGGGATTTTCCAATTTAAAACAAGTGTAGAAAGTCTGATTATGAGGTAAGTGGCAGTAAGTATAGAATCTCTCAATAACTTTTTAGGTAAGTGAGATTGAATCATGAGACCTGGCTATAAAAAATCAAGGAGCAATGCGCAAGTATTATTTCATTTTACTTACCTTTGATGTTTTAAAAGCTGTTGTTGCGCTTTACTTTTTTTGTCTACTGTTTTAATATTTTTTTGTTGTTTATTTTATAATTTTTTAATGATTATTTATTTTTATTTATAGTTATTTTTAATTATGTAATTTTATGGATTAAAGAGTTAATTTCACAAATGTCAAATTTTTATCCTAAATAAATGACAATGACCCATTGAAATTGAATATAAAACAAGAATTAATTATATACCGATCACTAAACAAAATTTTGATTTATTTTAATTAAAATATGTTTTCTTTTAAAACATTTAAATTATTTTTAAAATTATTTTATTTAACTTATGATCCATTAGATTTAAAAAAGTGGGTTATATTTTTATTATATATATATAACCCTAAAATTTCCTAAAGTGAAGTTTCCCATCTTAATATATATAAAAAAAAAAAGTTTAGATTTTAATTGTTGTTTTTAACTATTTTTTCTTTTAAAATTTGTAATTTTATTTTTGGTTAATTTTTAGTTTTTTTAATAAAATGGGCAAACTTTCTATGATGTGAATTAAAGCAAAATACCTAACTTCATATACACAAACTAAAAATGAAAGAGCAAACCTCCTAAGTTTAATGTGATCTTAAACTAAAACAACAAAACTTTCAATATTATTTTTTGATTAATTACGGGTACTTAAATAGTGAAACTTTGATATATATATATATATATATATATATATATATATATA
>CATIWR010222542.1:0-32758 GCA_949677035.1 Omphalea diandra | reverse complement strand
TATATATATATATATATATATATATATATATATATATATATATATATATATATATATATATATATATATATATATATATATATGTGATAGTTTAAGCAAGTCAAAATCTCCAACATGGTTTTTTTTTTTTAAATTATGATAAGGAAAAGTATTGACCCTCAAAATGGTCTAACACTGAAAATCATAACTAACCATTCCAACATGACATAATCAAATTATAAGGTGAGAATGTATAAAAAAAGATGGGTCTTTTAAAACATAAAAATAAAACATGTTGTTCCATTTTTAGCTTATATTTCTTTTTTTGAAATAATTTTTTGTTATGTCATAATGGTTGTTAATTCTATTCAAATCTCAGCAAACACTTTCTTTTTCCCCTTTTGGACCCGTGATACGAATGAACTATGACCTAACTGAAGAGGAAGGAACATGAATAAGAAAACTTATGCACTTGATGGCGTAACCAAGTAGTAGCTTTGCACCAATTTCACATGCATTATTAAATGCTTAAGCAATATAATCATGATTATTATTATATTATTTAGATCAAAATCAAATATTATTATTCTCTTTTTCCAATAAAAAATTGTCCTTTATTCAAAAAAGAAAAAAGGTCCAACTAAAGGACATGAACAAGTGGTAATAAGTAAAATGTCAATTACCTTCACCAGCGGCCAAATTGAAGTGAAGGTTAACAATATTGGGGCAATTCTAGTAACAAGCTGGGAAGTGCAAAGTTTGGTAGTGAATTGAGGCTCAAGATGTGCATCAGAATAAATACCAAGTTTCTATCAATGCCACAAGCCTTTTACACATTCATCTGTCAATATATAATATGTCATTCGTTCGACAACAACCTCAAATGTTCTGTATTGGTACTCCACTATTCTCTCCCATCGCATTCATCTCCAACAAGCACCTCTTCTCTAATGATGCAAGCGAGGTTTTAGAGTCAAATAAATAATCTTTAAGGTTAAAGGCAATAACTTGAGATTGATAAACTGGAATTCAAAACTGGATTTAGATCATTTTTAATCTTTAGTGGGGTTTTGGTATGCTACCGGGTTTGCGTATATTAGAGAGGGAAGCCAGAAAAGAGTTAATTTATTTTTTTCTAATCCTCGGACTGGAGGATAGACATTCTCTTAATTATAATTTTTTCATGTGTTTATTAAACTACCTTGGGCTGCATCCCACTTCAGCTCCCAAATGCTTCTGCCCTTGCTTTGGATTTGTTGATTAGGTTATATTAATAAGATAATATTCATAAAAGTAGGATATATCATCTTTAGGATTATGAATCATATGCAACTTATGAATATAATATATATATATATATATATATATATATAATTTTAATATGTAATTATTTATAATTTTCTAAAAGTAATGAATATTTTACTTCAAATAATAATTGTTATTAATATAAATATATAAAATAAGAACATAATGACTAATGAGCTATTGAATAAAATCAACCAATCCTTTAAACATAAAACATAGAAATAAAAATAAAACATAACGTATAGTTTTTTTTCCTTCTATAAAACACAATGATTATATTAGTTAAGTAGAATAGAAATTTGAATTTAATTTTGATAAATCATATAAGTAATGTTTATTTTAATTAACTGTGATTTACTTTAATTAGGCACAATTCACTTGATAGATTATTCACTATCATGAAATTATCAATATTCTAGTGTTTTATTGAAAAAAAAATTAAATTATTTACTTAGAAGCTTAATGAATCAAAAAAACATCCATCTTAGTCACCATATAGTATAATATATTTATATACATTTATCAACATATTTGTTGCAAAGAAATACATTATTAGTTTTATATTATAAATGATGCATAAATTAATGCAGATATACCTTTTTTATAAACATTAAGAATATATCGTGATACAATATATAATTAATGCCTACAAATTAAAGAAACATTACTCTATAAACAAACAACAAAAGAATTACAATGAAAATAAAATTGTCATACTTTAATATTACTTTTTTTTTTGTTGATAAAAAATATAATTTTTCTATGAAACTAGTGCAAATATAAGAAATATCATCTTATTTGCTTTGCCCACTGATATTTTTTTTTTTAGAAAAATAGAGAAATTTTTATTGATAAATAGTCATGTGATGTCTATAAAAAATTTCTTATGATCTAACATACCAATGTGAGATCAATACTTAACACTGCTAATGAAAACATATTAGTTTAGTTCTGAAATTATGATCTAATTTTTATTATGAATATTCTTTGATGACGTCATATTTTTATCAATTGTGAAGATCCCCATCATATATGATATAATAATGCATATTGAAATTTAAATAATATTTCAAAATATATCTGAAAGATGATGCCATAGGAAAGAGCAGACATTGTTTCTCAAGCCAATTCCTCATCCACCCAAGCTGGTTGATAAGCTTAGTTTGGGTGAGTTGAAGTAGGTAGAGACCATTAGAAGTGTTTGTGGTACCACTGTATGCTCCCGATTTTACATGAGGGTTTGCTTGAGTTTCTGCAACACCATCATGAACTCTTCATAGGTGGTTGCAAGATGGACAGTGGGCTCGTGATCTTGGGATTATGCACTAGTTGCATGACTTGAAGCTTGTTTTCTATGTTGCTGAGGGGGAAAAATGATGGGTGACTTATGAAGGGAGTGCTTTTAGATCCTAACACTTTTGAGTTGCCTTCTAATCATTTGTTTTTGAGATCAACATTGGAAGAGGTTATGGTTGGAGAATGGAGAATTACTGGCTCATTCCATTCTTATCAAACTAAATGATGAAACTAATAGTATCGAGTTGAGTAGTTCGACAATCTTTGGTTAAGGCCTACAAAGAGAAAGGTGAGAGGGGAGTCTAGGCTTGTGGCAGATGTCCACTCTGAAATTTAAGTTAGGTTTTGCTATTTAGAGGTAAGAGTAATAGTATAAGACAAAATGAATGAAATACCTTATTAATGACACTTATATAGCGAATCCGATGGATTGTTCATATACAAGTGAACATGCTTTTTTTTTTTTTTTTTTTTATAATAGATGATGTTTTCTCACTTGCGTGACATTTTTGAAAAAAATAGTCTTTTATAAAAAAGATGATACTTCCTGGAAAAGATAATTAGGGATGCACTAAATAAGTACATGAGTCGAGCCATAAAAAATTTAGCAGAAAATCCTTAGACAGTCTTCCACTTATAGATTTGCTTAAATACTTTTCTTATTTGTAGATCTTCAGGCCATAAAAAATTTAGCAAATCCTTTAAATTCTCTACATTCATTTCAAATAATTATTCAATTCATATAGATTAGCTACGATATAATTATATATTAGGTGAATACCTGCTCATTGTTGTGGGAAAAAAATATTATATAATAATTAATATAAGCATAATACTTGATGATAAATATTATGATGATAAATATTAATATTAAGCACCAAACTCACAAAATTTGGTGCTTAAAAAGTTTTAACAAATAGGTCAAGTCGTAAAAATATAACAAAAACATTTCAAACCGCCAAATTTCTTGAGCATGACACTCACGTGATTCTTAATGAGTTGGTTGGTACTGAAAGACTTGAGACTAAAAAACAAAAAGACTTGGCTATATTAGATATCGTAATCTTGCATGGTGTAAGGATATACATATAGTGTACTTAGTCAAGGTACGCGTGTTTAGGTAGTGCATGTGGGTCCACAAGGAGACAGAGTCTTCAAATTTATGATACTCCTTTTCAAATGAGGCATCTGCTTGAAAATGATTTGGTGGTTCGGTTGAGCTTTGCCTGTTGGATTGCAAGCTTTTTTATTATTATTATTATTATTATTATTTTGGATTTAGCCTTAAAAAAGTAAATAAAAATCTCTATTTCAGACTTTTAACATTTTGATAATTTTGGTTTTCAAAGAAAAGAAAAATATATGGGAAGACGGTACAATTGCAAAATAATTTAGCACTTAAATTTATAATTTAGCAGAAAATATACTCAATTTAGTGAAATCTATAATATTTTTTAAAAATGAAATTTATCAATAATATTTTTTAATCGAAATAATTGAGCACTTGAATTTATAATTTAGTAGAAAATATACTCAATTTAATGACTATTAAAAGTACAAATTGACTCTCATAACCTTTAAATAAGCTTAATACTTTGAATATAATTGATTATACCGATGTCTTTAATGAAAAGTGAATTTTAAAATTTTAAAAGCTTAATAAGAAATAAATTTTTATAAAAAAGATAATAAATTTTTATGAAAAAATATAATCTTCAAAATGATAACAAAAAAATAAAATAATATATATAAATATTAAATATACATCCATGTTGTTACAAAATAATAGATATAATATATAGATATATAAATCTAGCTAAACGTGAGATAATTTATTAAAAAAATAAAAATACATATAAAATTTCTACATCTAAAAAAAATCAGAATAAACAAAAAAAAGAAGAGTAAATTTAAATTTTATTTAAGAAAATAAAGGATAAGATAAGCGAATTAAAATATAAAGATTAATTTTTAATAAAAAAAAGATTGTAAATTAACCTATAAATGTTGTCTAATTAAAAAGCTTGAATGAGAAAAAGATAACACATTTGGTGCACTTGTAATGTCAAAATAAATAAAATCGAATATACTTTATAAATCATGCAACGCATATAAACCAAAGTTTGGAACTATGATCAATGAATAGACAACTTTTTTAAGATTAATCATATTATGTTATTTACTCTCTATTTTTATATATTATACTAACACATTTTTTAATTTGCAATTCAATTAAACTATTTAGTTCGTTTATTAAATTTTATCCTTTATTATTATTCAATTGAATAAAATCAATAAATTTTATCTTATAATTATGAAAATTTTAAAATTACCTTCATTTTTCTCATTATATCAAACTAATTTATATTTCCATCATTATTCATCCCCACCTTCATCTCCTTTATTATTGCTATCAAATTTTATTATGGACATTCATTCTTAGCTCCATTGTCTTCATCTCTACTATCCCCATCATTTTTCATTATTTTCATCAGTGCAAAGATACTAAACTCTATTATCTCTCAATTCCAAAATTATAATAATAATGTAAATATATGTGAATTCTAACAATTTTGAAATTAAATAATAATAATGTAACTACATGTGAATTTCAAAAAATCATAATACTAATGTAACTGCATGTGATTATAGATAACAAAACAAAGATAATAACACAACTATTACGACAAAAACAATATCACTCCGGGGAGAAGCTATTTGCACTTCATATATTACTATTTACACACTATAATTAATTTTAATAATGCAAATGACTTTATTATCCTTCATTTAAATTTTTCTATTAGTTAAAATATTCATATTATCCTTTAAATATAAACACCAAATACAATAATTTTTTTTCCTTTACCAAGTTGACATAAATAAGCTGCCCACTTAGTTTGTTATTGTACTATTATTTAACCTCGCATAGTGTTACTATTTGTCTCTTTTAGTGAAATCGAAGATTAAATATAAAGAGTCAAATTTAGAAATAGAGTTTGAGAAAACTTTCAACTTTTATGGTATAAATTATTGGAATCTTTGTCAGATTCTAACATTCATCTTGAATATATCACTACAAAAAAAATCTATTAAATTTATTTATGAAATTTTTCGTAAATAACCTACAGAATATCTATGAATTTAGAATATATAAATATAAAAAATTTTTGGTCGATTATCGATGAATTTCCTATAAATTATAAACTATTAATAAAATAAAATAAGTGTGAGAATGTGATGCTTGTTTTATTAATTTTGAAGGTAAGTTTTAATATGTTTAATCTTTTTTATTATAATATTAAATTTTTATTTGAACGATTATATGTTATTAGAAGTCATGTTTTGATCAAATTTTAATTATTAATATGTATTTTCATTTGAAATAATTTTAAGTATAAAATGTAATTTTAATGGATATTAACACTTCTTATGTTACTCAATTATTACTAGATTTGGAAATTAATCCTCAATACTATAACTTATATTTTTAAAAAATATATTTTATCAAACTTGCTGATCAAGTTTGCTTACAAATTATTATATATTTTAAAATTATTCTCTTTTTTTTTTTTTTGAAATTTTATCAAATAATTAAATAAAAAAGTTCTATAAACATAACTCATATTCTGTTATTTAATTACTTAAAAAATTAATAAATTTAAAATTTGTACTATTTATTTATGCTAAAAAATAATAAAAAAGAGATCTAGTAAATATTTTGCAATGTGATTTTTTTTTATTATTAAGAGTATGGTCATTTTATATATTACAAATATTTAAATTTTTTTAAAAAGAGAATATCCAAAGTTTTTATCGTTTTATATATTGATTTTAAAATTATTAAGAGTAATTAATAAAATATTAAATGAGATTAGTATGGATCTTTCCAGGTAATAAGAAATAATTCCTTTTAAGTAAAGGATAATAAAGTTATTTAAATTGTTAACTCATTAAATGTAAAGTGCAAATAATAATGAATGGAGTGCAAAAAGCCCCACCTATCACTCCGTTGTATCAATCAAAATCACAATAATTATCAAAACCTGAAAAACAAAATGAGGAAGTCAGTAATAAAGAGTTGTATTGATCTGCGTTTAAGTCCAAGGTCCGATCATCTTAACAAACTTGAATAATCAGGATCAAATCCTTAGACAGTCTTTCACTTATAGATTTGCATAAATACTTTTCTTATTTGTAGATCTTCGGGCCTTAAAAAATTTAGCAAATCCTTTAAATTCTCTACATTCATTTCAAATAATTATTCAATTCATATAGATTAGCTACGATATAATTATATATTAGGTGAATACCTGTTCATTGTTGTGGAACAAAAATATTATATAATAATTAATATAAGCATAATACTTGATGATAAATATTATGTATAATGCATAATTTTTAATAACATAATGTAAATTTTTTTAAGTTAAAAGATATTAAAATAAATAATGCAAAATATTTAACCGTTCAAAATTTTGAAAGTTTGATTTTATTCATTTACAATTCAAAATAAAATAGAATGAAAAATAAAAAAAAAAGTTATCTAATTTGCTCATAGCCTTTTAGGGTCTATGAAATATGTATAAAAAAATAAAAATTATCTATATTTCAAATATAAAATTTCATAGTAGCATATTGAAGGGAGAAAGATGAAATTAAATAAATATATTAGAGCAATACAATATTCATATGTTACCATTAATTAAAAGAAAATCATAACCAATATTATATAGTATCTACTTTGATAAATAAAATATTTTAAAAGAGAAAAGAGGAAAATTTGTCGATGCAATTGACATCTATCATTATATTGTTAATACAATTAAAATTAGCCATTTATCTATATCAATTATTAAATATAGTTTTTATTTTAAATATTATAAATATAATAATTTTTTATATAATTTTTTATTTTTATAGTTATTTTATAATATTATCATAATTTTTATTTTTAAATTATTAAATTAAATTGATCAAATCAATTAATCATTTACTTGGTTGACTAATTCGATTTTTAAAATACTATTTACAATCAATTAAAATAGTTGTAAGGGTTGTATCGTAACTTGGTAAGTTTCGTCGTTTAAGGGTGGAAGTTTTTGGAGACGCCATGGAGATGTGGCAGCGGATGCGGGTACAGTGTCAAGTAAGTGAGGAAAGAGTGTGCTCGTGACCATAAGGGTGAATTACACGGTTTAATTTTTTGTAAAAAATTTATACTGTTTGAATTAAAAAATTAAGTTAAATATTTTGATTCGATTAATTTAAATTTAATTAAATTTAAAATATCATTTATTTTTAAAAATAATTTTAAATATTTTAATTTGGTTCAATATTAATTTTAAAAATTAAATCAAATCAAATTAATCAAATAAATTGAATTATTTTATAAAAGATTTTTTAATAAATCCTATAAATATAATTTTATTTAAAATAAATTAAATATTCTTCATATGTTAAATTTAAATTTAAATTTATTTTTTAAATAATTTTAAATAGTTTGATTTGATTTAATTTTAAATTAATTGAATAAATTGAATATTCTATAACAAATATTTTTTTAAATGAATGATATAAGTATAATTTTTTATTTAAAAATAAATTAAATATAATAAAAAATAATAAATTTCATCTATATGAATAATTATAATAATATAATTTAAATTTAAAATTATCTAAAAATATGTTTAAAAAAATTTCAAATTAAATCAAATTAAATAACTAAATTAAGTACTATTCAATTCGATACATAAAATTTTGATCTAATTCAATTCTTATAAAATTAAATTTGATTAATTTGATTGTCAATTAAGTATGATTAATTCAAATGCCAATTGAATGTCATGCCCATGCCAATATCTAGACTTCCCTCCATCTCAGAAATTTTCTCTGCCGTTTCCATCTTTTAACTCTAAACTGGTTTTCAAAAAATAAAAAAATGGATCCAAACAAAGGAATTAACTTTATTTAAAATATTGAACAACCAATATATATATATATATATATATAATGTGCTGTAAGATTATCTTCTCATTGATAAAAATAAAAAGAGTTATAAAGTATTCGAACAAATAACATTTGGCCTCAAATATAAAATAAAAAAATTGAATTATTCCTACTTGCCTGCAGCAAAAATATCTTGTGGAAATAATAATTAATGGATGGACAATATTTTTCTGGTGTAATAATACAGACAACGATGCATATCTTACACCAAGAATAGAACTTCAACCCTTTAAATTGCATCACCCTTTAAGAAAATCCCTATGAATGGCTTACAACATAATTTGTTTAGTGTAAATAAATTATGTGATAAAGGTAATAAAGTCACCTTTAATCCTAGAAAATGTTGGATAACCACTTTGGTGGATAAAAACGTAATTTTCAAGGGTGAAAAGAAGGACAATACCTATCTACTTGACTTAGAGAATTTGGCTAATTAATCCTTTAAATGTCTTATGTCTATTACTAACAAAGGTTGGCTATGATATAAAAGACTTGGACATGCTAGCATGAAGCTCTTATAAAACCTATCAAAAGGAAAACTAGTGGAAGGTCTTCCTAGGCTAAAAGTCTCTAGAGACAAGACATGTGGTCCTTGCCAAATGGGAAAACAACACCAATTTTCCTTCAAATCAAAGAATATTGTAAGTACATCTAGATCTCTTTAATTAATTCATATGGACTTGATAGTACCTACTAGGAATGCTAGTTTAGGTGGACAATATTATACACTAGTCTTAGTTGATGATTACTCTAGGTTTACTTGAGTTTCCTTTCTATCTCATAAGCATGATACTTTTGATGCTTTTAAAAGTTTTGCAAAAAGGATTCAAAATGAAAATGGTTACTTCATTTCATCCATAAAAAGTGACCATGGTAAAGAATCTCAAAATGAGTATTTTGAATCTTATTGCTTAGAGAATGAGATTTTTCATAACTTTTCGACTCATAGAATACCACAACAAAATGGTGTTGTAGAGAGGAAAAATAAGACACTAGTAGAGATGGCTAGAACTATGTTCAATGAGTATTCATTGCCAAATTACTTTTGGGTCAAAGCTATCGATGCTTTGTGTTATATTGCAAATCGAGTTTTCAAAATACTCATTCTTAATCAAAATTGTTATGAGTTATGGAATGGTAGAAAACCTAAGTTAACATACCTAAGGGATTTTGGATATAAGTGTTATATCTTGAATACCAATACTAATCTTGGGAATTTTGATTCAAAAACTAATGAAGACATTTTTTTAGGTTACTCCACCACTATAGGTTTTTAATGAGAGTTCAATGTTAGTTGAAGAGTCTATGAATATTGTGTTTGATGAACTAGTAAGCTTGATCTTGGAAAAAGTTATTTTATTGATGAGAAATTGGATTTGGAGCATACTACAAAAGAGGTTGATAAGAGTCATGATGAAAGCAAATCATCGAGAGAAGATGAGGAATTTTAACATCAACAAGTGAAATCATCAAACTAAGATTTCTCCAAGGATTGAAGATTTTCCAAGCATTACCCCAAATACCTAATCATTGGTGATACTTCTAAAGGTGCAAGTACTAGATGTCAACTTAATACTTTAGATAATAATCTTGCTTTTGTTTCTCAATTTGAGCCAAAATCTATTGACGAGGCTCTTGATGATGAAAGATTGGTGATTGTTATGTAAGAAGAACTCAACCAATTTGAGAGAAACAATGTGTGGGAACTTGTTCCTAGGCCTAAGGAACACCCTATTATAGGTTCCAAATAAGTGTTTAGGAATAAGTTAGATGAGTAGGGATTTATCATTATAAATAAGACTAGATTAGTTGCTAAGGGCAACAACTAAGATGAAGGAATTGATTATGATGAAACCTATGCACCCGTAGCAAGATTATAGGCCATTAGGATTCTTTTGGCATATGCATGTTACATGAATTTCAAACTATTTCAAATGGATGTTAAAAGTGATTTTTTAAATGGTGCCATTGAGGAGGAAGTTTATGTTGAACAACCTCTTGGTTTTGAATCATATATTTCTCTAACTTATGTCTTTAAATTGAATAGAGCCTCATATGATTTGAAACAAGCTTCAAGAGCTTAATATGAAAGGCTTAGTTCTTTTCTTTTGCAAAATGATAGTGAAAAAGGGAAGGTTGACACAACATTGTTTGTCAAAAGGCATAATCATGATACATTAATAGTGCAAATATATATTGATGATATTATTTTTTGTGCTACTAATGAATCTCTATGCAAGGATTTTACTAAGTGTATGACTAGGGATTTAAGATGAGCATGATGGGAGAGCTCAAGTTTTTCCTTGGTCTACAAATCAAGCAAACCAAAGAATGGATATTCATTAACCAAGCTAAATACATAGAGGATATGCTCAAGAAATTTGGCATGAAAGGATGTAAACTAACAAAAACACTAATGAGTGCTACCATTAAGTTAGATAAGGACAAATCGGGTAAGTCTGTCGATGAGAAGAGATATCTAGGTATGATTGGTTCTCTACTCTATCTCACCGCTTTCAGACCTAATATAATGTTTAGTGTATGCATGCGTGCTAAGTTTCAATCTTGTCCTAAGGAATTTCATTTAAATGCTGTTAAAAGGATTTTCAAATATTTACATGGCACATTACATCTAGGTTTATAGTACCCTAAAGATTCTAAATTTAGCCTCATAGATTATTCGAATTTAAATTATATTGGTCATCTTCTAGATAGAAAAAGTACTTCTGGAATTTTCCAATTCATAGGAGAGTGTTTAGTGTCTTGGTTTAGTAAGAAGCAAGTTTCGGTTGCCTTATCCACTGCTAAAGCTGAATAGGTAGCTGTGGGTTGTTGTTACACCTAAGTCCTTTAGATGAAACAACAATTAAATGATTATTGCAAAGTTGTTGATCACATTCCCATCAAATGTGATAACACTAGTGCAATAAACTTTTCAAAGAATCTCATTCAACATTCTAATAGCAAACATATAAACATTAGACATCATTTTCTTAGAGATCATGTCTAAAATGGTGATATGGTGCTAGAATTTGTATACATAAATCATCAACTTGCGGACATTTTCATAAAATCTCTCAATGAAGAAAGGATGAACTTCATTAAAAGAGAGTTAGGAATGCTTGATTAAAGCTCCCTGAAGTGAAATGTGGATCTTTCTCGAATGCTTTTTGTTTATTGCATTATTCCTTGTTGAATGATTGCTTTATGTGATGTATGTGATATTTATCTCGTTGGATGTCTTAATTCTGTGAGCAATTATGCCTTTTTATGCTAATTTGCATGAATTAGACATCAATATATTAAGTGAATCACAACTTAGAAAAGTCAAGTATTATCCTTTCATAGTTATTTTTTCTACCTTGTAATTCACGGTCATTATTCCTTGATTCATGGTCGTGAATTACAGGCACTCATCTTTCGGCTGTTAACCACCAATTTGAGGTCGCGAATTTCTTTCCCCACTGGGAATTTGTTCAAAATTTTAAATGTTTTGACCATTGAATGCCCTGTTTCTCAAGGATTTTTTTGTCCACTACTTACAAATTTCGTAATTAGTGATTACGACTTGTAACTAGCGATCATGACTTTAGGTAACTGCTATTTATTTAAGTGATTTGATTGTCAATCGATGACACTATTTCATTTAATGCATTTCTGATCGTTTATTGCCATTTTCACACCCTTTCCTGGCCTATATAAACCCTGAAACAGTGTTTCTATTCACTTCTACTAAAAATCTTCATCTTTCTTCTTCCTTACTCTCAAACATCTTATAATCCTCCCTCATTCACAATGGTCCCCAAGAAAGCCTTAAGAACAGAGAAGGGAAAGGCAGTAGCACAACCTTTTGGACCACAACTCTAAATATGATGAAAAGAATCATGAAAGAGGAGAAAGATCAGTACAAGGCAAATGTCTCTAAGATTATCCTACCAAACAAAATCCCTTCCACTTTCCTCCTTAAATCACTAGGCATCAAAGACGAGATCCACTCATTTCTCTCAAACCTAGGGTGGAATGAATTCATTTTTCGTGACGAGCTCGGGTATGAGGAGATTGTACGAGAGTTTATATGTAATGGGACTCTAAGTCGAAGAGCGAAATCTCGTGCCGACCAATATGGGTTAGTATTTTGAGCCTTTAGGGACCCTTTTTACATTACCTTTGAGCAACTTTCTAATCTTTTTAACCTTCAAGTCGAGGATGACATTCCATTCATTATCTTTCCCCTCGATGTTATTTATTTTAAGTTTTGGTCTGAAATTTCCATCGAGACCAAACATGACTCCAAAAATTCCCTAGCCAAATACATTCATACCCTACCCTTTTGGCTACTTCAACTTATCATCACCTTTTTCGTTAATGCAAGAGGGGATGGTAACGAGAAAGTATTCCAAAAGGATCTTGCTTTTCCTTTTTGTCTCACCAAAAACAAATCTATTCAGATTGGCCGCTATCTTATGGATTAATTGATCCACATGGGCACAAAATCTAAGAGTTAGTTTCTTCTTCCTTCCCACATTATTGTCATCTATTGACATGTTAGTGCTCTTTATGAGGAAAATGAAAAATTTCTCACTAAGAAACCTTTTCCCTTTCAAAATTTTCTAGACCTGGCCTACCTCATAAATGTAAAAGTCATTCACCTTGATTCTTATACATACACATTGGGTGTTTACAAAGCCAAGAAACTAGAGACCTCCCAAGCCTCTAAAAGAAAATGACTAGTCATTGAAAAGGAAGCCCAATCTGTTCCACCTCCCCAACCCAAACCAAAAGGAAAAATCACTATTGCCTCCATCAACAAAAAGCTTGATAAGATGATAAGGATGATCAAGAGATGTTTCTCCTCCTCTCCCACCTATACAATGATTTAGTGGATTTACAGGAGAAAGTAGGTGTTACTCCCTTCCATCTTCCAGATTTTAAAGATTAAGAGGACACACCTAAAGAAGAGGACAACCAAGTGGTTGAGAAGGGTGATGAAGCCCAAAGTGGTGGAGCTAATGAAGATTTGGATGATTTTGGAGATGATGACAGTTCTCCCATCTTTTAATTTGTTTTTAGGATTTCTTTTTATGTTGTTTCTTTTATATTCTTGATGTAAAGCTGTTGATCCCACAATTTATTAAATAAAAGTGTTTGTTTTGCAATTCAATGCCTCATATTATGTGATTGTAATTTTATCTTATGAATGTGTATTTGCTCTTTATGTTTACTCTATCTCAATTTATGCACTTCACTCTTCAAAATTCACCCTCTTTTTGATCTTGCCAAAGCGGGAGGGAATTGCATTGGGAAATAATGAGCATTGTGTAAAGCATAAGTTGAGGAAGAGCAATAGCAATAGGAACTTTACTTTTTCAAACTTAGAATTCTTTGATTAATTGATGATTAATTAGTCATTGACCATCCCAACTTCACAACTTATGCATTTAATTTTCTTTAAGATCAATCTAAGTTATCAAAATAAAAAAGGAAAAGATTGTTGGACTAGGTTTGTCAAACCTAAGTTATAAGCCTCTTTTGATCTTGACAATAAAGATTAATCAATTCTAATATTTTATATGAGTGTTGTTTTATAGTTTATAAAGTATTTTTTCATTGAAAGTTGGATGAAAGTCAAAATCTCTATCTTTAAAGGAACATCCAAATTAGCGGTCAGTATCTCCTAAATCACGATCGCGATCTTGCAATAAGGATGGATGGAGCTAGATCGAAAGAATTCGTGGATAAATTCACAACTGCAACTCAGCCGAGGGGAGTTTGGTTTATTCACAGAGGAATTCACGGTGTCATTAGCGTCCGAGGTTGCAACCATAAATTTCATAGTAACAAAAGAGGGAACCAAAGCCATAACCACAATACGCCAAGTGTCTAGGACAACTATTGAAAAATAAAAAATCATAAGAGTGAAGCATTTGTCATGATCGCGACTCAAGAAGTTGTTGTTTCCTTAATAAACAGAGGAATTCGTAGTCTTAGTCGCGCCCAAGAGAAAGTTTAATCGCGACCGTGACTTTTAAGTAGTTGGTTAAACACAATGACTATATTTCTTAGACAACCAATTGGTAAAAGACACGTGGACTAGCCATTAGACATAAAACGAGAATCTCTACCGTGATTTTTAGCTCCTCAGTGTAATTAAAAAATTATGACCATGAAATACGAGTAACGACCGTGACTTTCGCTTGACAAGCATTTAATATAAAATTTGCCTTGCACAACTTGGAGATTTTGAGATAGTTTTTGAGTAACATCTCTTTGGTGGATGTTGGCTATAAATACTCTATCAAATAGATATAAATAAAAGAAAATTTCATTTATTGTAATCAAACTCTTGCGATTTTGCTACTCATTCTTCTTACTCTTCTTTATGTGTTATTGATTGTTTGGTGTTAACATTAAACACCTTTATAAGTAGGTTAAGAGTTAGCCTAGATTATAAACTCTTGTAAGAGGTTGAAGTGTGAGCATATCCAAAATACATATGAGAGGTTTTGTGTGAGCCATAAAACATAAGTTGTATAAGTTAGGTATGAGCTTGAAAACACTAGTTTAGTTGAGTGAAATACCCAATTGTAAAGAATTGAAGAGTGGACATAGGATTTGTTAACACCCGAACTACTATAAATGTCTTGTGTTCATTCTCTCTACTCCTTCTTAATTCTCCAAACAACTTAACCTTTCTCTTTAATTTTTAATCTCCCACCAATTCAACCACCCTTTTTGGTGTAGTAGGCTGACACTAATTATAGGTTGGAGCCATTTGTGGCATTTATGGCATGAGTGTTTGTTCATAATTTTACGCAATGGTTAACTTGAGTTCTTGCAACACCATCATGAACTCCTTTCAGGCAATTGCTAAACAACCATTAGCTTAGTGATCTTGTGATAGTGTGCCATCTATATGAAACTTGTCTTCCTATATTGCAAAAAGGGGAAAATGATGGGTGGCTCATGATAAGGGTGCCTTCAGGTTCCAGTACCTCTGAGTTGTCTTGTAGTTATTAGTTTTTAAGGGTGATGTTGAAAAAGGCCATGATTGGGTAATGGAGAACTACTAGTTCAATCTATGCTCACCTCACTGAACGATGAATCCAATGATACTGAACTGAGTAGTTCACATCTTCTTTGGTTGAGGCTTACAAGATAGACAAGGGTGAGAAAGGAGTCTAGCTTTATGCTGGATGTCCACTTTAAAACTTAAGCTAGGTTTGCTAGTTAAAAGATAGAATAATCAAGCAAAAGACAGTATTTAATGAAGTACCTTATTAGGAAGCCTTTATATAAAGGCTAGGGTGGATTATTTAGATAAGAATGAACATATTTATGTAACACTTGTTGAATAGGATGATGCTTCCTTACTTGCATAATAGTTCCTAAAAAGGATAGTGTTTCCTAAAGGAAAGGACACTTTCTGAAGAGGATAATTAAGAATGAGTTTAAGTATTGCATAATTGTGTTGTGTTAAGTTGACAATTAAGCTATTGGCTCAATCATACTTAAGTTGAGCCTATGATAAGTTTAGTGAGCTTGAAATACAATATCGAATTGGGCCTTATGAAGAGGAGTGAGTATGACCCATATTGAATTAAGTAATATCAGTTGTCGTCTTAAAAAATTCAATGAACAATCACAAGTTGAAACTTCTACTAATTGCTTAGCTATGTCTTAAGAGGAGTGTGAGGCGAACATAAAAGAGGCAAAAGTGGTGGAAGATGATGATGAGAATCTGGCAAAGAGGATGAAGATGAAATTTAGATTTTGTGATTGAAAATAAATTTAGTTTGTTAAAAACTATAATAAATTTGGAGTCATATATAGTTTTTTAATGAAAGAAATTTAGTTTGTGTCTATGTCTTCTTCTACTAGCATGCAACAAAAAAAAGTTTAGATTTTGTGGTTCTTAATATGCCATTACAAAAATTTAATGAAATACCGATGAAAATTTTTCATTGCTAATTATTGATGGATTTTTTTAGGAATGACGATAAATTTAATATTTGTAGTTAATTTTGTCACCAAAACTGGTGCTAGATATGTTGTGAAGACTTAGCAACATCACTAATTAGGGATAGATGAGTGACAAAATTTTCCATCACTAACTTTTTACCTCCAAAAAGAAAATTTAAAAATTATTTGGAGAAAAATTTTAGTGACGGATGTAGTTCTGTCATTAATTAGCAACAAATTTTTTTGTCAATAATTTTTTAACTCTAAAATAAAAATTTAAAATTATTTAGGTATGAAAATTACTAATGGATTTGGATTTAATTTAGTCTCTAATTAGCCATGGATTAGCGATGAATTTAATTTTATATCAACAAAATTTTTCATCGCTAATTTTTTAGCTCCAAATCAAAATTTGAAAATTGTTTAGATAGAAAAATTGATGACAAATTAGTGATGAAATTTTTCATCTCTAATTTTGTTCTCTAAAATAAAAATTTTGAATATTTTCAATTATTTAAAGACAAAATTTATATTTTAGTAACATATTTTTCTCTCACTAAAATTTTTATTTCCTACTTATTTTTTCCCTTATTTTTCACATTATTTTTTGCATTCTTTTCCCTTATTTTTCACATTATTTTTTGCATTCTTTTCCCTTTATTTTTCTACCTTCTTTCTCTATTATTTTCTTCTTTCTTTCCTTCTTTTTTTTTTTTTCTCTCTCTCACCCCTGCCTTCACCTCCTTCGTCGCCTATCATCACCTTCGCCTCCTTCGCACCCACCTCCTCCATCGCATCCTCCCTATTTTAATGGTTATGTTAATCGAGAATGCGTGAGTATTAATATTTTGTTAATTAAAAATATGTAATTGTTAATTTTTATTAATTGAAAATGTGTAGTTGTTAATTGTGTAATTTTAAAGTTCTTAAATTTCATTTTATTATCTATATTGTACTTGTTAATATTTAATTTAAAATTTGTATGATTTATATATTTTATAATTGATAATATATTGATATTTAAATTTAAAGAATTGATAATATATTGACATTAAAATTCAATAAATTGATAATTTATAAGTACGATAATCAAATTATTTATAATAATCAAATTATTTATACGATAAATATTTAATTTTAATTTCACAAATTTTAATTTTTTAAATTAAATAAATTAATAATAAATATTTATTTTTTTTTATAAAATTACATTTAGCGATGGGTTGGTGATGGAAAATTAATTGCATATTGTGAATTAACTATGTTAAGTAAATAATTAAGAAATTTATGAAATTAATTTGGTTAATATGAGTATTTAATTTAAATGATTTTAATGCTAATTATATTATGTAAATAAATTATGTTAAATAAAAGTTTTAGAAATTTATTAATTTATGTTAAAAGTATGAAGTTATTTAAGTTTATTTCAGTTATTAATTCAGTTGATTTAATTAAAAATGTTATATGCATTAATTTAATATAAAGTATTTAATTATGAGAAATAAAATTATTTATGTGATAAAAAATTTTATTAATTTTGAGAAATCAAATTATTTATGAGATATATTTTATGTCATGAGAAGTAATTAGTTATGGGTAATGTATTATTTGATTTAAGTGAAATTTAATATTAATTATTTAAGTGAGATATTATATTTATATTAAGTGAATTAATTTAATTTAAGTTAATTTATGTATTTCATAGAAGTTAATTTAATTACGGATACAGAAATTTAATTTTATATGACACAATTATGAAAATTTTAATTATTATTATTATTATGACAAAAGAAAAGAAAAAAGGAAATAAAAAAAGAAATGAAAAAAAAAGCAAACAAAAGCAAAAAAGAAAAAAAAATGAAATTTAAAAAGAAAGAAGGTCGCGAAAGTTTCAGCGAAATGAAAGAAACAGTACCAAATTTGGCAAAAATAAAACTAAACATTGAAATGAAGGGAGGAGGAGGTCGCCCGGACTCGCAAGCAAGAGAGCGGGAAGGGAAAGGATGAAGGCGCTAAATAAGTTGTTAATTTTTTTATTAGTTAATGGCAGATTGGACAGCTGTAACGCTGTCGTGTATATGTCACGTTTGGTGCTTTCTTCTATATTTTGAATATAAAATACTTAAATGTTTTATTTATTTTCTCTATAAAATTTGAAAAAAAAGAAAGGAAAAAAGAAAAAAATATTTAAATAAATTATGTTTTTAATTTAAAGAAAAAAATAAAAATACAACACACATATAAAAAAATAAATTATGTTTTGCTGAGAACTTGTCTCGCGTCACCTACACTTTTCTTTTTTAATTTTGATTTAAGAAAAAATCAAACTTAGAGGAGAGGGGTGGCCTCCCCCTCCCCTCTCCTCTTTTTTCTTCCAATGCCGGCTCCAGTAGCAGAGCAACAACAAGGCCTGTTCGCTCCTCCTCCAACCTTTTCAGCAGATTTAGGGGGCTTCAACCTATGCTAGCCCTCTAATTCTGCCACTGTCATTATCATAATTCAACACAAGCAAAATACTAATCATAATCAGAAACTATAGCAAACAGGTTAATTCAAGCCTATTACATATTCTAGTGAAATTGCAGTAGCAGGCCTATTGATAATACAAACATTATGACCTGAAAAAGAGTAACACAACAAAAGAGGACAACATACTACAAAAAGTACAAGATTTTCATTCCACCACATGTTATGGGTCGACAACAGGTGCTGGCGCCTTTTCATTTCCTTCCACCTCCACTGGCAACTTCTCATATCCTATCAGATTCTTAAATCTCTTGGGCAAGAAACAACGACCGCCATTGCGCTGCTGCAGATAGATGATTGCGGCAAAAAACAGACCCCCTAGAGGGATGACTGCATTCCAAGCGGTGGAGTAGTAATCTGCAGCAGGATCTGCATACATGTATGACCCATCAAAATCACCAGCATAGTTTTGAGCCCTATAAAGATCATATGCATGTGGTATCGAGCGCACAAGTGTACTCCCTACGTAGAAGAAACAAGAGAGAGCGTTTTCTCTTGAATTCTGGAATATGTTTTATTCTGGAATAAAGATAATATTTCACTCACCAAATTCACTTAATCAATTTATAGGTAAATAGAGAGTGAAATATTGTACTGTAAAATCACACTATAGTTGATTCCCAGGAAAGATTGAAGGGGTCACAAGTGGTCCCACTTAAAACTCAATCTCCTTAGACAGAATCACCCTAATAGTAATTTAACAACATAATATATCACTACAACTTTAACCTACAAAATAGCTATTGAAAAATAAAGACAAAATAAGAACATCAGAATTTAACGAGGTTTGACCAATTATGCCTACATGCTCGGACACTACCAAAATTATATTTCACTAAGAAAAGAACTACAAAGTGAAATATTACAAAAGAGGGAGAAATATTGAAAATTGTTTGAGAGATGAGTAGATAATTTTTGGGATGATCAAACTAAAGGAATTAAGGCTCTATTTATAACAAAACAAAACACTATTCCTTTTGTAAACAACCGATGTGAGATATGACTTTATTTATAACAAAAAGAACTCACTTCCTTTTGTTATTTCTCTGATGTGGGATATCAAAATGAGTCACCATAATCAACAACACCTGTTTATGTACACGATTGACTGTCTCACAAGAAAAATAAAAAATCTTTCATCTTTTTGATATGGAAGAGACTAGATAAAGATGATATAAATTTCATTTGCCCTATGATGGAATGGCTTGATACAGAAGCAGCATTTTCGAGAACTACATTCGACCGGTTAAATCAAGAAATAAATCATTGATTTGTTCGTTTAATTTTAATGATACTTTTTAAATTTATTTATTATTAAATCAATTGATTGAATTCGATCAACTTAAAAAATCAACTAGTTAACTAATTTATTGATATCAGTTTTAAAAACACTGCACAGAAGGGTAGACATGGTTGATAAGTATTGTGTTATCCTAGTATTTGGATTTGGACAGCAAGAACACCATGGGTGTACAAATTTTTTGTTTTGCTATAGATTATCTGGTATTCGAAAATCATTTTACGTCTGGGTTGGACTGCAAATAGAAAAAACTTTCTTTAATTTCCTCTATTTATAAAATTTAAACGTACAATTTTATTAAAAGAAAATAAACTTTTGACCCCTTGAGTCAACTAACGTTAGTGTGGATATACAAAATTTAATATTGCACGCTATTTCAAAAGGTTACTTACATTTCAATGTGTCTAAATGTCAAAACTAAGCTTCCTCATTTCGGTATGTTTGGAGAAAAAAAAAAAAGAAAGAAAGAAAACTCTATGGTTCGATCGATCGCCATCATTATTTTGTGCCAGAGTTTATAATGTGTTTCCAGTCTTGCTTTTATTTTATAATAATTTCTGACATGATCTTGCACTTGCATTGCATGCATGCAATCATGCTCATTGCCAGGAGTTCATCATCATCATGAATCTACTCACCCTGTTGTTCATTAAACTAAAACAAGAAAAATATATAAATTACAGCATGCAGATCCACACTAACAACAGAAAATTTTGATATGATATAAATGATTTGTTTAAAATTTTATGAATGTTTTCAAGTTTGGAATGTGGAAATTTCATTTAAAATTCTAAATTTTTTAAACGTATAAAATTAGTTACACTGAAGTAAAATTTGTAAATAAATTTTAAAGTAATATGAGTCTGAAACTGTTAAAGTTACTAGTTTAAAAGAACAAGTAAGACTCTAGAAAAGAAAATATAATACAACTATTTTTTGTTAAAAATTACATTTATTCAAATGACAAAATTATATAATCAAAACTAAAAAAAATGGATGAAACAGAGATCGATTGCGATCACATTAATTTAAAACTTATATTTGTTTTTAATAAAACGCGATTCAGGTTGATTATAATTAAAAAAAATTCATACCTTTTGTCATTTGATAAATATCATTACATTTCATTTTAATTGTCCCTAAATATAAATAGATATTAATGTTTATACTTAATAGAAATCTGACAACTTTCCATTTAAAAAATACAATATTTTTATCATTTGATTTTATTATTAACTTATCATCTTAATTGAAAAAATTTAAGATCCTACAAACATTTATATTTTAGAGAAGTTTTGTGACTTCCAAACTAATAAAGGCCCTAAGGATAGGCCTTTTTGGTCTAACGCCAACATACTAGTGAAGTAAATATCTTATACGGTGGCATCAAATATTTGCAACACCTTAATTATGAAGCTGCCTACCCATCACATGCATATGGGCAGTCCTCTTAACGGTAGCCCCAGCTATTCGTACTTCCCTTGAAATTTTTCTATACTTCTCTTGTTGTAATTGCTGCTCTTTGTTTTTAATATGATTTTTTTCTTTTAGGGTGATTAATAAGTGATTAAAGTGATTCATATACTGATTAATTAATAAGATTTTATTAATTTTTTTATAAAAGAAAGTATAAAATTTTGTTTCATGATTTTTTTGACAAATATGATCTTATAATTTATTTATCAGCTAAATTTTACATATACTAAATTATTCTATTCATTATTTCAATTAATTATATCTAAAATTTGGATATTAAATTTTTTCAATCAAAATACATAATTTGTTTTATTTTTTATTTACTTTTTATGTATATTTAAATAAATTCTATAGTAATAAAAATAAAATTTATTTAAATATATAAAAAAAGTAAAAAATAAATTTTATATTTAGAGTAAATGAATTATAATATATAATTAATTTAAATAATGTATAAAATTTAATATCAGGTCAGATGGTTGTAATAAAATTATCTACTTTGCAAACAACATTATACTACATAATTGAGTTTTACTAATAAATAAATTACATAACCATATTTATCAAATAGAAAAATCATGTAGTAAAATTTTGTATCTTTTCTTTTCTTTTTTCTAATATTGGTAGTTCTTTTCGCAGATTATTGGTGTTACTTCTCTACCAAAATATTGTCCTCCCTCAATCTCACCCTTTGTTTTTTAAATTAAAGTGAGAATTGAACTACTGGATTGGCCGGTTTCCAATTTGATTTATTTATCCTATCTGATTTAAAAGGTTATTTAAAAAATAAAAATTATATATAAATAATACTTAAAATATTAAAATCAGAATTTTAAAATTTTCAAAAATGACATAATTTTACATTAAACCATATTGATCTAATCTTTTATTTTGATTGCTTTTCAAGTTTTAACTATTTTTTTAGTTGTTTGATTTTTTATTTTTAACAATACCAAATGATTAATCAATTTTTATTTTTATTGATATGATCAATTGATTCTATCCAATTCTAAAAATATTATAAAGAAGGTTTTATGTCATTTTCAAAGACATATATAGCATGAAATATACTATAATTGAAGTCTATTAAATCAAATGATAATTTTTATAGCTGCGTTTCTATTAAGTTATAATTTCTTTATAATATTAAAATTAATTTAATTTTAATATTATGATTATAAACATATTTTACTAAATGGATAAAACTAAAAGGGAAGCAACTCGTTTTAAGAAAACAAATGTATAGAATTTCCAATCATATCATATAAAACTATATCGGATATGAGTTTCAATAATTCTTGATTTATTTTCATCTTTTTGTATTATTTCAATTAATAATTTTTTTTTACGATTTTATACAATTCTATTTGATTATAAGCTGTAATGCGTCAATCAATGGCAAAATTAGAGAAGCCCACTAAAGAAGCTGGTAGGGGCTGAAACTTCCCTATCAAACAAAAAATTGTTGAGGAGAGGACAGGGGCTCTGCTGGTCATGGCGATAGCGAAAGGGGATGCCTGCAGAGAGTCTCTTCCCCCCTCCATCCGCGAAGTCATAAGTTCTCTCTTGCGTTATCTATAGATAAGAACGAATCGGATCGACTCGACTGATATGATAGATGGAATGGGTAGCTTGTGTGATGATTTAGTTAGGACTCTCTATCTCATAACGATTTGATTCTGGGAAAGATTCTAAACCGTTAAGGTTTGAACAGACTTAAGAATCCACCAGCAGAATTCAATGGGATAAGAAATCTAACGGGAGTAAGAAAAAAGGCTAGTCCATGGTAGTATGTGGATTTTGAAGGAGAAAGGAATTGTGAAGACTGAAAGCTGCCAGGTGCTGGAGTCCCAAAGCTGGACCCGTCGCGGGAGGAATTTCGTTTCAATACCAACGACATCATTTCAACCACAACACATGCTATGACGTGGCTATCTGCGACGCCAGCCACGCGGCAATAAATTTTAACAGGACCAGGTATACTGGTGACATGGCTCATCCGAATGACATGGTAGAAATGTAAAAATAAAAAAAATCATTTGTTTCCCATAAAATATTTTTATAAAATATATATATTTTTAATATTTGATATAGTTAAAAAATAAATCAATAAAAAATATTTTTTTCCAACTAATTACAAAGAGAAAAAGGGAATGATTGCAGAGTGAGCCTCTTAAAAGTATTTTTTTAGTTCTGTCTTTGTATAAATTCTTTAAAATTACTAAAAATACTAATTACTATAAAATCTTTCCTAATTTAACATAATTCAATTTATTTACTACTCATTATATTCTAATTAACTAAATTCTTTAAAATCACTAAAAATACTTGATTATCTCTTATTTATTCTATTTACTATAATTTTCTTGTGCAATCTCATATAATTCTATTTGATTACTATTTATCACATTATAATTCTCTAAATTCTTTTAAATCATTATAATACTTGACCTTAACTAATTTGTTTCAATTACTATAATTCCATTCGCAATTTCATACAATTCTATTCAATTACCTTTCATCATGGTATAATTGATACTACAAAAATATGTCAAATTAGCGACATAATTTTTCGTCACTCAATAGGCAGATTTCGTCGCTAAAATTCTGTAGCTATACTATAGTTAATAAGCTTAATAATGATAAAATTTCTTTTATCGCTAAAAATAGTTATAGAATAATGATGAAAAATTTTGTCTCTAGCGACAAAAAATTTTGTCACTATCACCAACTTTAGCTACTAAAGTTTCCATCGCGAGTCCATCGCTTTTTTGACAAATTTCTCTATAAATTTATTCAATATTTTGTACATTAAAATTTTTATATTTATTTTATATTTTATACTTAAATTTTTTATAAAAAATAATATTTTATTATTTATTTATTTATTTTAAAAAATTAAAGTTAGTAAAATTAAAATTAATAAATTTATTACATTAATAATTTGATTATCATACTTATAAATGATCAATTTATTGAATTTTAATGTTAATATATTATTAATTCTTTAAATCTCAACATCAATATGATATCAATTATAAAATAAATAAATCATAAAAATTTTAAATTAAATGATTAACAAGTATAATTATAGATAAAAAATATTTTAATAACTCTAAAATTATACAAATTTTATAACAACACATTTTCAATTAAAAAATATTAACAATTACATATTTGAAGTAAAAAAAAAATTAACAATTATAAATTTTTAACTAAACAATAACAAATTTTTAACTAACAAATATTAAAAATTATATATTTTCAATGAACATAACAAAAGAGAAAATGTAGTGGAGGAGAAGGCAGTGGTGGGGGGTGAAGGGTGAAAGAGGCGATGAAATTTTCCGTTGGTAAATATTATGTCGCTAGTCTATCTACAATCATTGGGTGTAGCGATGAAAAATCTCATCTTCAAACTATCAGCACTAAATTGACGCCAACTTTGCGTATAAAATTCATCACTAATTTTGAAATTCCATAAAAAATCCGTCACTATTTAGCTACAAAAAAATTTCATCGTTAAATCCGTTGCTCTTTTGATGTATTTTTGTAGTGTGGTTAAATTATTTACAATCACTAAAAATACTCGATATTGCCTAATTTATTCTAATTATTATAATTACTTTCATGATGTCATATAATTATTTTTAATTACCACTCATAATGTCATAATTGACTAAATCTTTTAAAATCATTGAAAATACTCAATCCTATCCTAATTTTTTTTAATTATCTGATTTTTTTTCTAATTCCTATGTTTTTCTTCGTGATTTCATATAACTCTATCAAATTACTAATTATCACGCTCTAATTGATAAAATTATTTAGAATTATTAAAAATACTCTATCTTATCTAATTTATTTGATTAACACTCATCATGCCCTAATTAATTAAAAATTTCAAACACTAAAAATACTCGACCATATCCAATTTTATCCAATTACTATAATCTCTTTAACAATTATACATAATTGTATCTCAATACTATTCATTATGTCCTAATTGACTAGATATTTTAAAATCATTAAAAATACTCAATATTATTTATTTTGTTCTAAGTATCCAATTTTTTCTAATTACTATAGGTTTTTCATAATTTCACATAATTCAATGTAATTTTTGGTCATCATGTTTTAATTAACTAAATTCATTAAAATCATTAAAAATACAAGACATTAATTGACCAAATTCTTTCAAATCATAGGAAATATACACATTATATTTGATTTATTGTAATTACTATAATTTGTTTTAGAATTTCACATAATCCTATATCATTACTACTCATCATGCTGTTGACTATATTTTTGAAATCACTAAACATACTTAATCTTATTCAATTTATTTTAATCCATGATTATCACTCATTATGTTTTAATTCGCTAAATTCTTTAAAATCAATAAAAAAAAATAGATCCTATCTAATTTACTCCAATTGCTTTAATTTTCTTCATATTTTAACACTTTTATCTTAATATCACTCATCATATCATAATTAACTAATTTCTCTTTAAAATCACTAAAAACACTCAATCCTATATAATTTGTTCTAATTACTATGATTTTCTTAGAACTTTACATAGGTCTGTCTAATTACTACTCATCATACCTTGATTGATTAATTTCTTTAAAATTACTAAAAATACTTAGTCATATCCAGTTTGTTCTCATTAATACAATTTCTTCACAATTTTATATAATTCTATCTTAGTACTAATCATCAGAATCTTTTTTATTAAATTATTTGAAATTTTACTAAAAATAATAGTTTCTTTTTTATTTGATTAGTTATTATAATTTCCTTTACGTTCGTGGAATTTTATCTAATTATTGTTCTAATTGACAAATTTGTTAAAATTATTAAAATGAAATCTCTGATTTATGCTAATTATTATAATTATTGCCTCATATTTATAATTCATATAGAATAAATCATATAGTTCTAAATAAAAAATTAAAATTTATTTGATTTTAATAAAAAAGAGTTTTTTATTGATTAAGGCATGTGGTCATGCATTTGTTATATTAGAAAAAGAAGTAGTTGTTCCCTTACTAATTTGACCCATTTAGTAAAAAACTTTTATAGTCATAATAATAAGAATAAATTAATTTTATTATTACGAAGAGGTTATAAATTAATAGTAGTGTAATTATAAAATTATTATTTTGACTTAATAGGCTCCAACTAGAGTATATTTTAGATTCATGCCTTTGAAAATGACATTCAATTTCTTTTACAGTATTTTCAAATTCTAATAAAATTGTTCAGTCAACAAGTAAAAGAAAATTGACAATGATCTGATTTGACTAACGGTAAAAAATTAAACAACCAAAATTGATTAAAAAAATGATGTAAATCGAGAAAATTAGTCAAAATTGAAAATTAAATCAAATGGGTTTAATTTAAAATATTGTTTCATAAAAATTTCAAAAACTTTTTAAATTTTCTAAAAATTATACTATTTCACTCAGAAAATTTTAAATATTTAAATTTCTAACAATTATACTATTTCACTCAAAAAATTTTAAACCTTTAAATTTCTAACAATTATACTATTTTACTCAAAATTTAAATATTAAAGATATTTTGTACTATTTTATTTTTTATGAAGTATTAGTTATATATGTATTAAAATTTTTAATTTTTAAAATAATTTGTTGAATCTAGTTAATTGAATTAGTCCAATCGATCAAACTGAAAACTAACTAGTTAATTAGTTCAGTCGTCAATCCAATTTTAAAAGTATTGTTTTTTTTTTGCTCTTGATTTGCATGACTTTTCAACAGTCAAATGAAGATTGATATTAAATAATTTTTTACAAATTTAAAATACAAAGTAAATAAAAAATGTAATATTTTTTTATTGAAAAATAAATACAAATTAAATAAAAAATAGAATGAAATTTTAAAATGAAATTCAAATCTTAAGTTCGAAATTTTCATTAAACTTATTTGGATAAGCAAATGATATGTTTATACATAAAAATATTAAATAATATATTTATTATAATTTAGATCATAAAAACATCCAAAATTATCATCTATCAGAACAACTTTATTGTTATTTTTTTTCAACCGAAACAAAAATCTATATATCTTGTTTTGAAAAATTCTTAATGAAATCTGTTTTATCCAAATCACTTCTGTACACGTTTATTCAAACTTCTTACATTTGAGCTATTTTTGTCCCAACGAACAGTTCAATAATAGGTATAAATCTTGCATAATATAGGATGACATTCAAAATATGATATTCATTACCATTGAGCTAATAATCCGCTGATTGAGTTCGTGTCCTGTAACTATAAGTTAAAAATTCAGATTCTGCCAATCTCATTTGTTTTAAATATTTTTGATGTGTTAATTATATAAAAAAAAAAACGTATCCGCTTCTCCCTTCACTGTATAAAAATAAAGTTTTACGAAGAATTATAGTTAGGCTTTGCATTAGTTTTAAAAATTGAAAATTTCCCAATACTTCAAAATAATAAAGATGAAATTAAAAAAAATAATGCAAGAACTTCTTCAGTGAGAAAAAGCTTGTAAAACAATTATCTTCTTTTCTTTTCTTTTCAACTTCACCTGTAGGCATAATCAAGTGGATCAACATGAATCTTGTCAGACTAGAGCTCGAGCTCGACTTGAAAATTTGAAACTCGAGTTCGATCAAGCTTCAATTTTTAAGTTTGAATTCGATCAAATACTCGAACTTGACTCGATTAAACTCGTTTATTTATATAACTTTGTTTTTGTGAATTTTACAAATTGAAATTTAGGTCGATTAGTCATAAATCGATTAAACTCGATTGATAATATTGTAAATATGTCTAAACTCGATTAAGTTTGATAGCCTCTCGAACCGAATATTTTGAAATTCGAATTTAGCTCGCTCTCGCTAGATTACTCAAGTAATTCAAACTTGAACTCGGTTCAATTAATGTCAAGTTGATCTAAAGTTATTTGCGAGTTATCAAACTTGAACTCGATTCGATTAATGTCGAGTTGATCTAAAGTTATTTGTCAATTATCTTAGTTCATTTACACCTCCAAGTAAGCATTGAACTTTTGAGTTACACGGCTACACCTCTTTCATTGCTTAACAGTCGTCACCACCTCTCATCGTTTCGCATTGTGGTAAATAATTGAGGCCAGCATGCGTTTCAGGGGGTAAGAAAATAAGCCCAAAGTAATAATTGGGTCGGACTTGGACCTTGAATGTCTCAAACTGTAGCACCGGACCTAAAAGTTCATTATTCTGTTATTATCATTCAATTCTCGGAAAGGGAAATTCTACAAAAGCTACTGTCTGGTATTTATTGATCACACCAAACTGCATTAGCACATTCAGACATAATGTGACAACAAATTGATGAAACAGACATAAAATAAATAGAGAACTACGACTTTAGCTATGGCTAACTGTAATCTAAATATCTGCTGCAATTGACAAAATCTACGCATTAATTAAGTTCAACATTGTTGCCAGTCACAGAATTCAGAAAGTACACGACCTAGCAGTGCAGGCTCTTTAATCACATGCCCCAAACACCACGAGTTGCTGTAAATTTGTTGTTTGGTCTAGATGTCAGCTCATATAAGATCCTTGCAAATGTATCAGAATATCTGCTCTCTGAGATGAGAATCTCAGCAAATGCATTCTCATAGGAAAGCAACGAGGCCCAGTTCTGGGGCTCAGACACCAGGCTCTCCAGTATCATTGCTGCTTTCCTGCAAACTTCTGGCACCGGATGTGGCATTTTGATCACTTTCAGTAGCCGATCAACAGCCCTGAATTTGACAAATTTAGAGAGGAAAATGTCACATCATTTTGCTGATAAAAATTAAGATAAAAATCCTTCCTGTGAAAATGAATAAATGTCAGCAACAAAATGCTTATCAATAAGTTTTACACTGCACTATTTGCAACAATGGAACCAAAAAGAAAATCACCATCTCTCGCTTGCAAGCTTCAATCTGCAATCCATATTAACTTCTGCAAGATTATAGAGTGCACCAACAGCTGCTGCTTGTGCATCTAGTGCCTGTATGCTCAATAGGTCTACCAAACGTTTATGTATCTGCAGTATACATTGAGCCGAGATTACAATTGCCTTTAAATTAAGATATGAAAAGAAAGTCCAGTGAGCAAATATCAACCTGTGAAACAAATGGAAGAAGGAACTGTTCATTGTCTGGATTTATCATCATTCTCCCTAATAATTCTGCAGCAGCACAGTGCCAGGCTTTAACTGCAGAACCCAGCATCCCCATGATAGCTTGGACTGCACGTTTCTCTCTGTACAATAAAAACAAGTAGCAACCTCATCTACCATGCATTGCAATCAGAAGAGTAAGCTAAAAGCAAAAAGCAAGTAAGATTTCTCACGTTATCTTGATATAAGATGGTTTCGATGAACTGAAAATTCGAAGATCAAGTAATGGAGCCAAATTTACGATTGTTTCAAGTGCATTTGTAACAAGCTCCTCGTCCTCTGTCAATAGAAAGAATGTTCCATCAGCATTCAACAATAAGCAGAAATTATTAAATAGCTAACATTTGCATCAATATGAATTAGAGCAAGCAGGAGAAATGGAAGGCATTAATATCACAAGATCACAGGAAATATCAAAGACTTGTAAACATTTGGGAAGGAAACAGTAGAGAAAGAAAAGGGAAAAAAAAATTGAGGTTAATAGATGTAGGACAAATAAATAGTTCTCTCTTTTGATAGAGGTGGAAGGAAATGAAAGAAAGTTGTTCTATGAACAGGAAAGTTAACTTCCTGTTTAACAATAAAAAGTTTTCATCCACTTAAAAGATGCAAATGTAATTTAGCAAAATTTAAGGTGATTTATGATTATCCTCTTTTTTTTTTTTTTGTAAATCTCCTCTTCCAAACAAAGCAAATCCATTCTATTCCCTCTCTCTTGCGACTAATTTTTCAACTTTCCATACCTAGGGAATGTCCAGTAGCTGCTATGTTGAAATTCATCATTATCTTATGACATTGCATTATCTAAGAACCAGGATAAAATGCCGTTCTACTAAATGGCTATAAGAGAAAGTAACATGAACAACTTCACACAATCGGAAAAAGATAGTATGATCTTTGACTCTTTCAAGACTCATGCACTGAATATTCTCCAAGCTCAACATTTTCTCACAAGCCAGTTCCAGTTTACAGGGTGTAATTTTCTTTCTTAACGCCAAAAAAGGGTTATAATTTCATTGAAGATTCTTGCATATTTGTGAAGCATAGCACCAAAACGTGCAATGTTCCTTCTTGATGGGAGTGGGGAGGAACAGAAGATGAAATATAAGCAATCAATGAGATTATCCGTGATGAAGTGATGAGAAATTAATGAAAGATTATGAGCTTATTGGACCACCTCCAAATCCAAATGCTTAGCCCTTCACCAACTTTATAAAATGCCAGTACAAGTAGCTAACATCACACTCTTCAATGATATCTAAACTCATTAAACCATGTTCTTCTATTCTTAAGTTTTAGACATCACAGATTCTAAATAGCATCCATCAATCTAACACTAAAATGAACAACAGCCTCCATATCTTATAATTGAGTTTCTACTGAATTCTACTTTGGTATTTGCTGTTCTTCTGCTCAAACCTAAAAACCCACTCTAGCAAATTCAAAGTCAACATGCTTCCCTGGAACCTGAAAAAAAATACTTAGTTTGAGCATATCAGGAAACAAAACAACAGAATAGTAATTGACAACAATAACCTGAGAACCTCCCACACTTGCTATGCAGATTACCCTTTTCCTTCAGAAAAAATACACTTATAATCCTATCATATGCAAAAAAATCAAATACCTTAAAGAGTATAGCATGCTTTGGACAAAAATATCAAACCTCAAGCAGAGAAAAATAATGAAAGAAACAAAAACTAAAAGATGAAAAAATAATATAACAATGTTAACTTCCAAGACTACAATCGACAAAAGGCTCCAATTGAATGCTATCTTCCCTTCAAAATACAAGCCAATGGATTTTGCTTGAGGCTTCACCACAATCTGAGCAAGAATCAAATAGCCCTAACAATATACAAGCCAGCATATTGATCTTCACATCATATTCATCACATTAATACGAGATGTAAGTTAATAAAATCCCCATCCATTGCAACTAAAATCCATCAGATGCTTCCATTGAGAATATTCACAGTAGAATGAAAACATAAGATTACCCGACCAAATATATTAATGTTTGTAATGTTAAAATAGAATTCTACTTGAAACAATGAAACCTAAGGTCCGTATAACGGGATGGGGAATTTTTTGTCCATATAAATTCAAGTCAAATACTGTCTACACCTACATCAGCACCTTGCGTGATAAAGATCCCTTGAAACAGCAAGTACTCAACCAAATCATAGAATTTTACATGAAATATCCAAAAATTTTCACAAAGCAAAAGTAACTTCTCCTAGGTCTGCTTTTACCGTCGTGTCATGTCAGAAACAACAATTCCCAGGCCAATATAAGGAGAATTTAATATGTTGAAAGCCAAGCTAAGGCAATCTAAACCACTATGAATATGGTACCTGTGAAAATGACCCTAGACAAACCTGAATGGGTGAAAATGATCCATGAAGCCAAAATATTTTCACAATCTGACTTGTTTAAGTTTCACTAGAGTAAATAACATGAAATAAGACAATCACATTCCATATTAGTGAAAGATCAATAGCTAATTAAACTATTACTTTGCTTTTGCCAACCACCTTACCTGTAGTATGATCTTCTATACACTGGAATACAGTTTCCAAGCAATGCCTATGTTGAGCCATAATGACTTCATTCTCTGGCATAAAAGAGAAATTGCGTATGATATTTGAAGCAGCCACAGCACACTGCTGCTTTTCTGCCCGCCCCTCC